>CAUYRT010038609.1:0-46255 GCA_963574885.1 Lepilemur ruficaudatus
TTTCAGTCTTCTACATGTGGCTATCCAGTTTTCCCAGCACCATTTATTGAATAAGGATTCTTTCCCCCAGTGTATATTTTTGTCTGCTTTGTCAAAGATTAGATGGCTATATGAGGATGGTTTTATATCTGGGCTCTCTGTTCTGTTCCACTAGTCAGTGTCCCTGTTCTTGTGCCAGTAAAAAAGCTGTTTTAATTACTATAGCCTTGTAGTATAGTTTGAACTCTGGTAAATGGATATCTCCCATTTTGTTTTTATTGCCTAGGATTGTTTTTGCTATACAGGGTCTTCTCTGGTTCCATACGAAGTGTAAAATTATTTTTTCTATATCTGTGAAAAATGATGTTGGTATTTTAACAGGGATTGTATTGAATCTGTAGATCATCTTCAGTAGTATAGACATTTTAACAATGTTGATTCTGCAGACACATGAACATAGTATGGTTTTCCACCTATTTACGTCCTCTGCTATTTCCTTCCTCAGTGTTTTATAGTTCTCCCTGTAGAGGTCTTTTACCTCCTTAGTTAAATATATTTCTAGGTACTTTATTTTACGGTTGTCCCTTGGTCTACACAAGGGATTGGTTCCAAGACCCTCCACCTTGCATACACCAAAATCCCTACATACTCAAGCCCTGCAGTTGGCCCTACAGAACCCACCTATAAGAAAAGTTGGCCCTACGTATATGCAGGGTTTGCATCCTGAGAATACTGTGTTTCCAATCCACATTTGATTGAAAAAACTGTGGGTATAAGTTGACCCTCGCAATTCAAACCCATGTTGTTTCAGGGTCAACTGTACTTGCAAAATTCTAGTTTGTGTTATTTCTCTTTCAAAGTTTCACTTAGGTTTTCATAAATCACAGCACTTGTGTGTGTGTATATAATATGATATATGCATTTTTTTCCTTTTTTATAGAGCTCCCTTTGAGTGTGTAAGAAATAGGGAAGTGGTAGTAAAATACACACTGAAGATTCAAATAAAGTTAAAGTCGTGAAATTTTAATCAAGTAAGCTAATGGAGAAAAAGGATACCTATAATAATTCAGTTTCATGGAATTTCAATCACAGTCACGGCTCTGCTCAACAACCTCCAGTGGTCTCTGATCACACAGAGAATAAAATCTAAAGTCTTTCTCATGGTCCTATTAATGTGTGATGCAGAAAGAAAGTCATAAATGAAGAGCTATCTCAATTATGTTCATCATATCTGCAAAGTTTTGGTTGTACAAAGGGGTAACATGGTATAGTATAAGAGACCATAATATTAGTCATTATTTATTACTGTAAATGGTGATAGCTAATATTTGCTGAACACTAATGACAACACTACTTACTAGTGACAACTCACATTTATTGTGTGTCTACTTTGTGCCGGCCATTATGTTAAAAGTTTACATGGTTCATCTCATTTAACTCTAAAAAGAAACACTACATGGCTACTATGATTATTGTTGTTCCTCCTTCCTGTATAGTTATGTGCCACATAATGACATTTCAGTCAATGACAACCCCATATGTTAAAAGTCATTAAATATGAAATGTCTGATTTTGAATCAAAGGTTTAGTTCATTATATCTCAAAGAGGAAGCAGCAAAATTAATCAAAGCATGTGCCTAAACTGGTGACACAGTTTTGCCGTCATAATGGGAGCTTGTTCTTGTTAGCAGAGAAGAAGCCTAGAGAGCCAGTAGCGATATAATTTAGAAAGGCACTGTCCACAGCTTGCTGAGAATTAAATATTTTTCCCTTCAAGGTGTCCAAAACCTAAAGAAGTGGTAGTCATTTTGTGCAAGGTTTAGTGAATATGGTGGATGATGGAGAGTTTCCAAACCCAGCCTCTGTAGTTTGAGCAGCGCTGTTTGTGTAACATGTGGTAGAGCATTGTCTTACAAGAGAATTGGCCTGTCTCCATTGACCAATCTCAGCCGCTTAATCACAAACATCTTTATCCTTTCATCCAATTGGGTGCAGTAGACATCTACTGTAATCGATTGATCAAGTTTCATGAAGCTATGGTGAATAACACCAGTGCTGGACCACCAAACAGACACCATTAGATTTTTTTGAGAAATATTCACTTTTGGACTGTGTTTTAGCACTTCATCTTTATCCAACCATTGTGTTGAACACTTGTGATTATCAAAAAGAATCCATTTTCATCATGCATGACAATACAGTGTAGAAATGGTTTGCCTTTATGTCATGACAGCAAAGAAAGTCAAGCTTCAAGACGATTTCTCTTCTGATGCTCATTTAATTCATGTGGAACTCATCTATCTAGCTTCTTTACCTTGCCCATTTGTTTCAAATGGTCCAATATTGTTGAAAGAGTAACGTCAAACCTTGCTGCTAATTTACATGTAGGTTGAGATGGATTCACTTCCACTACAGCTTTCAGTTCATCATTATCCACCTTGGTGTCAGGTTGTCCACGTGGTTCATTTTCAATATTAAAATCACCAGAATAGAACTTCTCAAACCACTGACATACTGTGTGTTCATTAGCCACATCCTTCCCAAACATTATGTTGATATTTCAAGTTGTCTGTGCTGCATTGGTTTCACGACAGAACTCATATTCAAAAATAACACGAATTTTTGACTTATCCATGGTTTCACAGAAATTGTTCTAAAAAAATTTGAAAGATAATCACAAGCCAAAATGTGCATTTGAAAGCCTGAGGATGTACCTTCACAATAAAAATAAAACAAGAAGTGTCAAAGTGAAATGTCAGAGATATCAACTGTCAAACTTGGCACTTAAGAAAATCAGACATTTCATACCTAATGGTCTCATTAAATTGTAATACTGATGATGGACTCATAAGATCATAATATCATACTTTTATAGTATCTTATCTACGTTTAGATATGTTTAGATACACAAATACTTCCCATTGTGTTACAGTTGCCTACAGTATTCAGTACAGTTACATGATGTGTGGGTTTGTAGCCTAGGAGCAACAGGCTATACCATATGGCCCAGGTTTGTAGTAGATTATACCATCTAGGTTTGTGTAAATATGCTCTAGGATGTCCGCACAAAGATAAAGTCACCTAAAAACCCATTTCTCAGAATGTATCTCCATCATTAAGCAATGCTTCACTGTAAATATGAGCAGATTGAAGCCTAAGAGAGTTAAATAATCTGTCCAAGAACATGGCCCTGAAATAGCCATCTGATGCTAAAACCCTAGCACTACCCCACTCTGCCATCCTGCTCCTACTGAAGAATTTTAATAATGTGGAATAAATAAAATATTAATACTAGGTTAGTATTCAGACCTGGATTCTAGTTTTATCTCTATAGCTCACTCCCCATGAGATCTTGAGTAAACCAACTTCAGTTTTTCTCATTGGTAAAATCTAACATTTGGATTACATATTCTCATATGGCCTATACTACTACAAGATTGCAATTTTGTTTTCTGGTGAGAAAGGTGAACAATGCTTGTGTACTGTGAGAAGAGGAAGCGTTATAAAAATTTATGAAATACGTATCAATTGAATGCCACAATTAAGAGAATTGTAATAAGTTTTAGAACTATAGGTACCCTTCAAGGTCATCTAGAACTACCTCATTTTATAGATGGGATTAACAGTAGTTATGTTGCCCCAGTAGCACACATTGGAAGAGGCCGAGCTGGATCATAAAGCACTCTGACTTAATATCATTCACCCGGAGAAAATAAATAGAAGAAACAGAACCTGGATTATGCAAAAAGTGTCTCTCATACATATGACAAGAAACCAGCTCTCTTAAACTGTGCTTGCCAACTATTCCAAATGACCATCATAAAGTCTTCCAAGGATTCAGGCACAAAGAAGAACAATTATTTATCATGATGGCACTTAGAGGTCATAGAATTATAATAGAAAATAGAGTGGGAATCAGCCACTTGATTAGCTACCCTTGCTAGGGTCTGTTGTCTCTTAGGGGTTGCAAGAGAAAATGATAATATTTGTAAACTAACAAAAAGAATAATTTTCATGGAGGGAGCAATAGAAAATGAGCAATAGCCATTAATTCAGGAGGAATATGTGACTCTTTTAGACATGCCTGTGAGAGAAGTACTTACAGAATTTCTTTACACATGGTGCACTTGTTGTTGTACGGTTTGCCGTCAGCATCCCGTACAGGATCACTCTCCCGAGTACAGGTGAGTTTTCCATTTTTCATTTGCTCTCGATACTCAGCACATTGGTCCTAAAAAGGGAGAAGAAAGCAGGCCTCCTGGATCACTTCGTCTATTGTATTATTATTAAATTTCTTAAAAAATTCGTGTAAGGAAATTTCTTATCAGCCTCCCCTTAAAAGAAATATAACATCTAGGGTTGCTAGCCCCAGAGAAAGAGGGGCTAGAATCATCCATATTCTAATGAAAAGAGGTCAGTTGTCATGGACACTAATGTTGCTTTCTACAAAAGGATATTATAAAGATGGCTGGAATTTAATAGCACGGATTAAAGGTTGGCAAACTATAGTCCATAAGCCAAATCTCTCCTGCTGCCTGTTGTTATATATATGGTTTTATCAAAACATATCCTCACTCATTTATTTAGATATTATTTATGGCTTCTTTTCCACAACGGACACAATACAACCCACCATGCCTACAATATTTATTATCTGGACTTTTACAGAAAAAACATGCTGACCTCTGGTGTAGAAAAAAGGGAGAGAAAAATGCAAGGAGAAAGCACAAAGTTATACAGTGTCAAGGAAAGTAGGCTTGAGCAAATTCTGGAGAAATGGACAAAAACTCTTAAGTCTATTCCTGTTTAGGAGAACTCAGCCTCCTAAAGCAGAAAAGATGAAAAAAAAATCAGAAAGGTTTATCAAAGGTAAATACTAGGCCTGTGTCTAATCTGGAAGTGAAGAGATGGTCTTGGTATTCCGAGGCCGTAAGAAGATAAATAAGGTAGCTGTAATCTTACAATGTTGTGTTCACAATCAAAGAATGACTTCACGTGCAATATTGTCATGCTGACACCTAAAAATGTCTCAAGAAATCTGCTAAACATTTGCCTAAGTTATTTTATCTTATCCCTAGAAGATTATTGCTAAATAAGAGAAACTAGAGTTCAGTGAGATGAAGTAATTTACTCCATGTTTCACAAATCCAAGTGGTGGGGGCTGGCTCCTACCCAGACTACCTGACTCAAAAGCCTACTCTCTTTCACCATATTATGCTGCCTGGGATCAACAGAAAAGATATTTCAAAAAAGTGGCTCCATCCAGGGCAAAAAAGAACAATGAAGAACATGTGATGCTGATGAGATTATTGAAATGAGATTATTGCAAGGAGAACTCAGGAGACTGGAGTAAGAGCAGCATATTGTTAATTATTTTCACGTGTAAAGAAGTCCAAACGCACCCTAGAGAGGTGAAAAATTGCCCATATCCTACCCTACAGCCTTAATTAAGGGGAAACCCCTCTGTTCTTCCAAGGATGCTTTCAGACGCAGCACTGCATGCATTCACCTTTGTGTTAGGGGTTACAGGCCACATCATAGCCCATTGTCAATGAGCTGAGCCCGCTCTGGTTACTGAAATCAATGGTAGCTCTCACCTGAGCATGCCCTCCTCCACTGCCACTGGAACCATGTCCTGCAGCATTTCTGTGATCTTCCTCTTCTTTCTTTTTTCTATCTTCATCTTCTTTCTGGCTGGAAATTAGAAAGTGGGCAGTAGACAATAATAGATTACAGGGAGTGGAGTGTATTTCTGCGAGTTTCTCATCAGACGATCAAAAAAGATATGTATAGAATTCACCAGCATTTACTTAACATCTACTATGTTGCAGGCCTTCTCCAAGAACAAAAAAGATAAATTATGTGGACTCCTTTGCCTAGATCTCTTACTATAGCAAAAGAAAACCAACATGTACATTACCACAAACAAGTATTAATTAATTAGCACTTCATATATGTTCACTGGAGATCTCCAGCTATATTTATCATGCATATATTTTAGAGGCCCCAAAATAATTACTTCTCTACTAAATGTGTTTTTTCAATTGGATTTTCTACATTTCACAAAGAACAAAACATTGGAGTCATCTCTAATGGCTCCCTGTCCTTCAGCTCACATAGCTATTGCCACGTAACACTGATTTCACCTTCAGAGTGAGCCACTCACTTTCACCTTGATCCATTCACTTTCTACCTTACATCCCTTCTTTCTCTTTTCTCCTTTTTACTGCTCACATATGAATCTACCCAAAGGAACTACATTTATGCCACTTACTCTCCTACCTGAAAAATTTTAGTGGCTTCCCAGTACATAGAGAATCGACCTCAAAATCTTCAGTCTGGCATTCAAAGTTGGCAAAGTTGGTAAGTTCTAACTAAACTAAATGACTTGCTTTTTACTGTACATACTGCAGTTTTCTTAATTTTGGATCTTCACCTATCCTGTTCTCTGTTTCTTCTCTCATTCCTTCCTGTCATCTCCACATCTTATCCAAATTATAAGGTCCAGTTCTGTCCATCCATAAAACTTTCTATGAACTGTCCTTTCCCTGAAGTAACATAACAAACAACATACATAATTTGTCATTTAAAAATTTCTCCTTTGTATTATATTACCTTATGCCCATGTCTAATCCCTCACGGACCATCTTATTTCTGAGAAGAGTGTTTGATTCATCTTTGTATAATCCTTATACACACTGTAGAGTGTAGATGTTCAGCAAATGGCTGTTAAATGACTCAAATATCTTAAGTGTACTTCCAAACTTTATGTAAAGAGCTATTTTTCATTTCCTGAAAATGTGATATTTTGGAAAATGTAAGTGAGGAGTTAGATTGACAGTAAAATCTGTGTGTTTCCTTTCCAATGAGAATTCCAAGATAATCCAGGGAAGGGATCCACTTGACAGCAAAGGATTTAGGATTTTATCAAGAAATGTTGTGATCTATCAGTAGGCTCTACCCTAGAACAATAGAGAACGTAATAACCTAGTAACATACTATCTATTTCTAGAACTGTGAATCATTATAAAGAAAGATTCACCTCAAATGCTTCACAGATAATTATTTGTTTCCTTTGTGTGTAAGGCAAGAACAAACAATACATGTGATCTGCCCATCCCATTGCTTCCCCAACTCTTCCAATCCACAGCAGAGGGTTTTCGTGCACTCACAAGACTGCCTTGCACATGGCACACTTGTTGCCATGGGTCTTGCCATCTGGGCCACGCACAGGATCATTTTCTCGTGTGCAGAAAAGATTTCCATTTTGCAAAAGACTCCGGAATTCACTGCACGTATCCTAGAAAAAGGAGAAAAGGTAAGAGCTTGGGTGTTTTCTTGGAAATTAGTTTGTTGGGTTCCTACTAAGCACTTCCTATGAGGGGAAAGAAAGAGAGAAAATGACCTGAGGATTTTTTTTTTCTGGCAATTATATTGTTTAATTCCTATTAAGTACACAGGACTTAAAAAGAGGTTCGTATTTCTTTTTCTTTGAGAGTTAGCCCCCAATCCAGACTATACCCGCCATCACACATAAGACTTAATAAACTGAATTTTTCTGAGGACTGGTCACAGCTCTTGCTCAGGGCTTTACTGTTCATCTCTCATGTTAGAATGCAAAAAGACACTGCACATGTCACAGAATTTAAAAACTTCGGGTGTGGATATGACCTCAAAGTGTACCTAGGCCAACCATGCATGCTGTCTCTCAATCCCTTTTATGTGCTGCCGGCCAAGTCATTCACTTTCTGCTGAAACACCTGCAGTGATACGGACTCCACTACATTCCAGACAGTTCAATCCAAGAACCAGACAGTTCCCACAAATGAGCCATAGATTTACTTTTGGGGAATCTTAGAAAATAACTCTTATAAATCCCATAGGATCCCTGTTATACAGGTTTAATTTTCTCCATCATTAAAAATGGGATGAGTATGTTTCTTCAGACCAGCAATGTTAAAGTATTTGACTTCCTTCAGAGAAATCAAGGATATTTTTCTTCTCCCACATGAGAGCTCCTCAGATATTTGGGGAAAGCTTTCTTGCTCTCCCACACCTCCCTATAGTCTATTCCAAGAGCTAAACATGCTTCAGTCATTCTATTTATGATACAGTTTCAATGCCATTTCTCATTCTGAATTCTACCCTTCTCTTAAAGAATTTAACATGCTGTTTCAGTAGTTTTTGGTGAGGGCAGGGAAATCACCACAAGCTGGAATAACCTACCTGGAGTTAGTCTTCTTAAACTCAAGAATATATTATTTGGGGATGCTACATTTTTTTTCTCCCCAAATGCAGATACCAGAAAATAATACAAGGTAAAGCAAGGAACATTTTATAATAGGGTAATCCAAAAAACATAGGAACGATGTTGGAATTGGTGTCAGGAAGTCTAGGTTTGTATTTTATTATTTCCAGTGTTCGACTATGAGAACTTTGAAATACGAAGATATGATAACAATAGCCCCATTAACCCCGTAAGCAAAGTCTTCCTTCTCTCTGAATGCCAAATCTTCATTTTAAGATGTAGGAATAGAGAAAATCAAATCTTAAACTCAAGAAAATATTATTTGGGGATGCTACATTTTTTTTCTCCCCAAATGCAGATACCAGAAAATAATACAAGGTAATTGCAAACTGTGACCTGGGGCAAAATCTGACCAACCACTTGTTTGTAGCAATAAAGTTTTATTGTAACATAGCCATGTGTATTTGTTTGTGCATAATCTCTGGCTGCTTTAGAGCTATGCTAGAGTTAAGTAGTTGTGACAGAGATTATATGGCCGCAAAGCCTATAATATCTAGTATCTGTTCCTTTAAGATAAAGTTTCTCATCTCCTGGACTAAATGAACTTCGAGTTCCCTCATAATGAGGGTCTTCAATAATTCCATGAGTTATTTTTACAGAGACACTGCAAAACTTTATCCTTTCAGTATAGTGTGAACAATCCAGGAAAACTACCTTTTCAGAATTTCTTTTAACTTTTGCTCTGGATTCAGCTTCTGCTTTTTCTTTTGCTTCCTGCTGGCTGTAAGAGGAGGGAGGAAAAAAACAATTATTCATAGCACCCAATACATGCTATCTTAAGGAGAAATTTCTCTAGATAAAAAATAATCCATTACTTCTATGTGTCTACCAACTTAGCTTGAGAATAGAAAGGTCAATGCATGCTCCCCCCTACAATTGTTCTTGTATTTTATGTTTCTTAAAGAATAACACACATATAAGCCATCGCAAACATTTTCACCACTGTATTATTTTTGGAAAATAGAGATATTGTCCTTCTCCCCAGAAAGCAATTAGGATATTGAATAAATGTTAACAAATTTTCAATTTGTTAGCACCCAATGATAACACCTTTGGATTATTCATGACAGTGACTTATAAATGCAGAGAACAGAAGTTCTCCTAGTCTTTCTGTGTCACTAGCTCTGGGGTAATTTGTCCTTAGCACATGGTCCTTTCTTGATGGTGATTCAAATACCTTTCAGAACACTGGAGAATACTAAACAGAAATGTGCTGAGTATATGGCTTTATAATAGCAAATCCCCAAACTCAATGCAGAGACAGCCTTTATCATCTGCCTCCCGGAGAAAGCCTGTGGTGTCAGCCCTTCTGCCCACCCAAGGCTTATCTTCCCCCACACTTAGCAGCAACAGTGGTCGCATCTCTACTCACAAGAAGGCCTCACACATGGAACAGGTGTTGCCATGGATTTTCCCATCTAGACCTTCGATAGGGTCATTCTCTCTGGTGCAAGGCAGTCGCCCGTTCCTCACATAGTGACGGAATTCACTGCACAGCTCCTGTCCAAGGAAGGAGGATTTAAGAATCAGACACCTAAACATTGGAAAGCTTCCTCCACATTACCCCTTTGAAAACTAAAATAATAGTGGATGCAGACAAGGGGATGCAGAAGGTTGATACAGAAGGTTGATATTAGCTAAGATGCTTTTCAGAGGCCTGGGTCACACATTATTTGGAATTTATGATTACTCTTGTTTATCTCATTAGAAAACCTTCAATTCAAATATTATTCTGTGCTGGGCATCATGAGAGACACACAGAAGAATAATTTACGGTCTCTTAAATTGGTTAAGGAACTTGTGCCATGCAGAATAGCGCCCCCGACACACACCCAATGTGCCCAAGTCCTAATATCCAGGACCTGGGAGGAGACGACCTTACATGGCAAAAGGGGCTTTGTAGACATAATTAATCAAGAACCTTGCAATGGGGAGCCTATCCTGGATTGTCTTAATGGGCTCAACATAATCACAGGGTCAGTCCTGAAAACTGAGAGGGTGCAGCAGAAGCGAGAGGGAGAGGGAGCTGGACTACGGAAGAACAGCGGAGAGACGAAACGTTGCTGGCTTTGGAGACGGAGGAAGGTGTCCAAGAGCCAAGGAACTTGGACGGCTTCTAGAAGATAGAAAAACAGAGAAGGATTCTTTCCTGGAGACTACAGAAAGGAGTGCAGCCCTGCCGACCCTTTGAGTTTAGCCCTTGTCGGACTTCTCACCTACAGAACCATAAGGTAATAAGTTTATGTTGTTTCAAGCCACCAAGTTGTGGTAATTTGTTACAGCAACCACAGAAAACTAACACAGAGATTTTACTTTATTTAGAGAAAAATATACAGAAGCAACTGTAAGTTAGAATACAGCAAGTGATATAACTAAAAAGTAAAGAAAATCAATGGCATAATACTATAAATGATAGAGAAAAATAATTGATCTCCTCTCCAACGCACAAGCAACTAATAGACTTAGTGTGAATAAATTGAATAAGGACAAAGGAGTCCTCTTGTACATGAGGACTCAAATACACGTCCTCAGTTTGCAGTCACTGAGGATGCAGGGGTGAGGGGGAAGGTAGGAGATTTGTCCACAGAGAGTGATCATTGAATATTACTTGGCTCTGGTGATCTGAAACAGCTACCTGCACTGCTTCTCTCTTCACTTTTTCAGCCTCAACTTTCTCCTTTTCTTCTTTGTTGTTGTTTTTCTTCTCTTCTTCTTCAAGTTTGCTGCAACAGAAAAAGAAGACACAGGCTGAATAAAACTCCCCATTCTATTTGGTAGTATGTTTTAAGAAGGAATGAGGATCCTCCAAACCAAATGTCAGATTCAGTCTTCAGTACAAATTTACTCAGTCCAAGAAGTGCTGTTGCGTTGGCCAATGATGCAGATAAACATAGCTGTTTACAGTCCCCTGCTAAAAAGTCTCAGCCCACTGTTTATTCTGTTTATTCTACTGTCTATGCTGTCAACCCCTCTGTTGAAGAAACTATGCACATATATTTACGGTTCGACCAGGACATGTGAAAGTTAAGAGATAGTAACTTTGCACCTCTTTAAACAGGAATTATTTAAATATTTTTCTCAACATTTATATTATAGTAAAGTTCAGGAAGGGAGTAGGAGACTAAGAAGGAGAAGAATTACAGATGGTAATAATCAGCTTCTCTTCTATCGCCCCACACAATGGAGCTCTGGTCACGGGGTTACCCACACCACCCAGCAAAGCAAAGGCCTGGGAGGCCCTGGGCACAGCTTAACAAGAAAACCTTTTAGTAAACAGGTATTATATCAGCCTGCTTCTGAGGGGATCTCACACTACACTAAACCATTTACTCAAGTATGCATTTCATCTACATACAGTAATGTCCCTGAAAGGAGAAATACAATCCTCTCTATTCCATTTTTTGTTCAAGTTATTTTAACAGTCTTTATATACTGGTCACACAGACCTCTGTTCAACTGCCTTTTACTTAACCCATGTCTGAACATACTCAGAGCATCATAAAATGTCAAGGATGGGAGAAAGATCCAAGAGATCACCCAATTCAGATCATGAAACTTCTGCTCTTTTTTATGAATGAAGATTATCAAGTGTTAAAAAGACATTAGCCCTAAATTGAGTCTTTCCCCTTAACTTAATTAGAAGCTAGAAGGATAATTGAATATAGAATACCATTGTCATTATATAATTAAATATTACTTTATTTACTCTTGTCTATCTGCTTTTAAAATTTTCTAGTGAAGGAGCTCAGGAAATTCCACCCCAAAATATGACTTCTTGGTATAAAGAATATGTTGAATCACAGGTCCTTCAAGATCACCAAAGCACTGAAGGGGGCTTTCTCTCTATCTGCATAAACCAGACTGACCTGATCAAAAGATCAATGGGGCAAATGACTTCCCTTCCTCTCCCTTTTATCTCAATATATTACAGGAAAGAAGGTCAAGAATAAACCAGACCTAACCGAAATCATTTAAAACATTATACCTGTCTCTCAGGTTAATTTACAAGTCAATCTGTTTCCCCATCCATTCATCATCCCTGAGAACCCCTATACTCCTCATTTTCTCACCTCCCCTCTAAAAGGCATGTATAAAAATATCTCAACTTCATTGGGATATTGGATAATCACTTTGTGATTTCTCTCATGCATCTGGTATTGGTAAATAAACATTTCTCTTATTAATCTGCCTTAACTGTGAGTTGATCTTTCGCTAACTTTCAGGGGAAAGGGCAAGTTTCCCCTCACCCCTACACTAGCACACAACCTCTGGCACATGTACGAAAAATTTAAAACTCAGGGGTGATCGATGATGAGGAAATTCAGTGGGAGAGATGGGGAAGGATACTCACAACACACTTGCACACATGGCACACTTGTTGCCATGCATTTTACCATCTGGGCCACGGACAGGATCGTTCTCCTTGGTGCAGACGAGCATCCCATTTCTCACTTGGTCCCGGAATTCACTGCAGGTTTCCTGGAAAATGAAGAAAATATTTTCTCAGAGCAGTTTTCTACCCTTCCTGCATATTTCCTAGGGTGAGGAATAAGTTATGCAGAGTAAAAAGTGAAAAGAAAAGTGATAACAGGTAGCAGTAAGTCAGTAAGTATTCATGGAGCTTCCGTCATGAATGCAGAATTGTCCTGGTGGTGTAACAGATCTGGAAATAGTTACCATCGTTCTCCTGAGGGTGATTATGATCAAGATGCAGAAGAAGGTTGAAAGACCACTAGAAAACATATTTCTGTGTCGGGTTGCACACCACAGTCTATAAAATCTATGAAAGATCAGAGGTGGGGAGAGTCCATAGGCAGACCTAGAGGAGATGCCTTCCTGGAAGAACCGAGAATATTGCTGAGCCATGTTTTTTCTTTAGGAGGCTGAGAAAGAAGGAAAAAACTTGCTAAACTAAGAAATAAAGGTATATCTTTATAGAGAGAGGAGACAATAAGTTTGATCCTTGGAGAAATTGACATCTTCCTGGGAGTGTAGGGACGGGGGATGTAGATTTGAACCGGGACAGCAACAACAGATGGAGAGAAGGAGGCATGTTTTACGATCATTGGAAATATCTAAGAGGACTTGCTTGGCAACTGGTCAAACATGAAAGCTGAAACAAATTTTCAGTTCTAAATTAGCAATAAAAAGACAGATACAGCTAACAGAAACAGCTATTGAAAAAATGAATCAGTTCAAAGCTAAACTTATAAACTGTGTCAACTTTTCCCCGGATAATGATTAGGCTTGTACTTATGCAGCTGTTAAAGAAATAGAACAAATAAAAGTAAATCTTGTATATGGCTATTATATGAAAGTAATCCAACGTCTACACACAGGCCTGTGCTTCCTGTAAAATTGTAAAATTATAAAAGCATGGAAGGTAGACTAAAAATAATTGGGAAGTCAAAAGAACTACTTAATGTTGATTGGGAGCGAGGAAACTAGTGCTTCCTCTATAGCTGGGTGGTGACAAAGATCAAATATGATAATATATGTGCATTTGTTTTGTATGTCGGAATGACTGGGATCTTATACTATCTCTTTGAAATAATAGACATGTGAACTATGTAAATTGAAATTAGTAAACTGCACAAGTTAATATTAAAAATCTGTTCCTAACAACAGAAATCTAATAAAAGCCAAATATGGGGGAAATCCCTTACAAAAGTTAACACTACACTTTTTATGAAATGAACCTCAAAATCTGAATAATCATGAAATAAAATTGATACTCTGGAAACTTCTGGTTAAAAGCTTTCTTTGTTCATTTCAAGCATGAAAATTAAGCAGGAAACATTTATTCTAATGAGACAACTAGACTGCTCTTGTAAAGAAGAACATGTCAGAACATAGCATCAGCATTCCAGAGAAAATTACCTTTGCAGCTTCTCTTTTAGCCTTTGCTCTTGCTTTTTCTTCTTGTTGGCTGTAAGAAACAAAAAAGGAAGAGAGAAGAAGACATGGATCTTATTGCAGTAGAGTAGATCCTTAACATTCATAGATTCATCATTCAGTGCTTTGACTGTTCTCAAGCAACCCAAAGATACACACACAGTAGTTTGTAATTTTATTAAATAATACACAAGAATCCTTCAGCTTACCTCAAGAGAATGGTACGCAAGAGAAACCCCCTTACTTAAGGAGTAGACCTATTTAACTTCCCAGGACATGTACTCCAATAATACGTTCTTATTTGCCGATTCTTTTGCATCTGTGATAACTCTTTATAAAGTGCCACTATTTGGCTTCTGGGAGGCAGTATAGCATGGTGGTTAAGAGGAAGGTCTGCAAAGCCAGACTGTATACGAAAAACAAGCGCTTAACCTCTCTGTGCCTTCCTCATTTTTAAGTGGGAGTAAGAAGGTTGAGGGGCTGGGGAGGAGTAAAAGAAGTAATAAGAGATACGAGGGATGGGCATCATCATCATTGTCACCATTGAAAGTAAATCTTCCAAAAATAGGCATACGATGGAAATGAAGTGAGAATGATAGCTCTTACCTTTTGAATAACTAACAGTGTTACAAATTGGGTGTAACGGATTGGATCTATAGCATGATTGGATATATAATACGAATAATGCAATCATGTACAGACAAAAAAATTATATAATTTGTGAAAATGTTTTAATTTGTCCCAATCAACATAAGACTTGCTCATTGATCAAATTAAAACTTTTTAAAAAATTGGAAAGACTGTGTTCACATGGTATGAGAGTGTGCAAAAAAATTGACTATGGAGGGTAGAATGATTCTCAAGAAAACAATCTTTGTTAACATCTACAAAATATGAGGTGATAAAAGTTTTTTTCTTTTTGATAAGAAATTTTTGTTTGTGAGATAAACTTGTGAGACAAATAGATTCAAAATTGTAGTTTTTTTCAGACTTCTTTATATGAAAACTGATCTATTAATATGCTTTACCACAAGTCTAAGTTCCCTAAAAAATTTAAGCAGCATTTTTTCCTCCTAATGGGAAATTGTCAGAGGAGGCAGCAAGTCTGACCACTAGGTGGCAGAATTACTTCCTTGTTATCGAAAGATTAATGTGGAGGAAAAAGAAAAACAGGTTGAAACAAGCTTGAATATAGCCAAACATATCTATCAGAAGTTGGTAAAGCCCTTGCTACGTGATTATATCCTGTCTACACCCTATGGTGAGACATACAGTATCATTTTCTTCATCTCCGCCTCGTATATACTGTCCTTGACTTTTCCATCATTCTCAACTTTTCTGAGCCTTTGTTTTTTCATCTGTAACTTGTGACAACACGGAATTTATTTCATATGGTTGTTGTGAAGATTAAATGAGATTAGGTAGCAAAGCTCCTAGTACCAGACAATTACATGCACTCAATAAATGTTTGTTATGACAATTATGGAGTCATCTTCTTAACTTTCCATCTACCGGACTTCGAGTGCTCGTGTCTCCAATGCTGTGGGAGAAACCTGTGGGACTATATTGCTGTCTATCAGGGAAGACTGAGAGACTAAACCCTTTCATTGATTCCTGGCACATAGAAAATAAATTGGGTATCCCTTTGGTCAAAAATCAAGAGTTTAGGAAACTTGTAAACTCTTGTTTGAGGGGCCTTATCCTGTCATCTGTTCTAAAGTCATACTTTAAGCCCCCTATAAATGGGCACCCAACTCCTACACAAAAAAAATCACCATTCTTGAGTCCTTCCCTACTCTCTTACAAGATCAGTCTTCATGTTGAACACAAATTTGTCTCTCAGTAGCTCTTATCCATTTAATTCTGTTCCTTAAAATCACACAAAATAAGTAGAAAGATAATACTCTTAAAAAAGAACTCATAAAAATCTCCCATTCACTATAATGATAGTGTACACGTAATTGCATCTACTTCCTAGTTTAGCTGGTAAATTTTTGAAAAACCAGAAGCAATGAGTATGATTAACATGGCACATACTCTTTTCTGGGTGAAAGATTCTAGATTATTTCTTCTTCATTTAGTTTTTTTTTAATCTGTGTTTTTAATTGACAAATAATAATTGTATAATTTATGGAATTCAATATGATGCTTTGATATGGTGCAAGGATTAAGTCAAGCTAATTAACATAGTCACTTCACGTATCATTCTTTTTGTGATGAAAACATTTATAATCTACTCTTTTAGCAATTTTATTATATATGATACATTATTATTAACTATAGTAACCATGTTGTGCAATAGATCTCAAAAACTTCTCCCTCCCTAAGTAAAACTTTGTACCCTTTGATCAACATCTCCTCATTCCCAACCTCCACCCTTACCCCACCTCCAGCCTTCAGTAATCACCATCCTACTCTCTACTAAGGTAGACGTTTTTTAGATTTCACATGTAAGTGAGACCACGCAGTATTTGTTTTTCTGTCTGGCTTATTCTACATCTCTTTATATCACAAGAGTCATATAATCTGAAAGCCCTCCATTTGCTTTTTTCTTGTTGTTGTTGTTGCTGTTATTCATTTGTTTTTTACTCCATTTAAATGTGACAACCAAAACTGAATACTACACTGAAGAGGAAAATGCATTATTCACAATTGTCCAAAAACGTCCCAGAAAGGTTCCCGCTCCTCAGTCGTCAGAAGCCCTGGGGCCACTCTTCTACTTACAATAAGGCCTCGCACATGGAGCAGGTGTTGCCATGCATTTTCCCATCTGGGCCTTGGATGGGGTCATTCTCTCTGGTGCAAAGAAGTGGTCCATTCTTCCTGGCTTTGCGGTATTGACTACATAATTCCTGTCAAATTGGGGAAGAAAGTTGGAAGTGCTGGATATAGTTTGGATCAGATTGCAAAAATAGCTGAAGTTTAGGCTTTTTTCTCCTAAATGGGAAGGAGCAATTGGCTTATTTTAGAATAGTTCTTAATTTGGAAGTCGTGGATATTTTTAGGTGACAAAAGCAATGAGTCCTCAACCAGGAAATGGTCACATATGCACATGTGTGCCTGCACACATACAAATACACACAAAAATACAAACTGTACAAGTGTTTCATACAATTTTAGGAAACTTGTATGTTCCTTGAATGCCATCTATGGATCCACACTCCATATGTCTCTGACTTGTTAGAGAAGGTACCCTCACCTCAAAAGAAGTTTTCTCAGATTGTCTTTTGTTTCTGGATTCACCTTCCTTCTTTTTCTTTTCTTCTTCTTCTGCTTGGCTAAAAGAGAGTAGTTAAGTAAGAGATGAGTGAGAATCATAGAATCTCCATATTGGAAGTGATGTCAAATATATTTTAATTATTACAGTTAACATTTATTAAATTCTTATAACGTGCCTAACCCTGTGCTCATACTATAAAATTTTCACCATGGCATGTAGTAAAATTATTATTACAATCCCATTCTACAAATAAGAAACTGACAGACAGAATGCATAACTTGCCCAAGGTCACAGAGTTAATAAGTGCAGACTAGGGATTTAAACCCTAGCTAGAGGTGGTTTTCTAAACTTCCAGTGCTCTATACTATGTCTCTGATGACTATCTAGCGTTTTCTTTAATCTACCAGTAAAGTCTCTACCTATATCATCCTTGAGAGCCAATGGTAAGTCATTCTATCTTTGAAATCCTCAAACTATTAGGAAGTTCTTCCTGGCCATGAGCTTTCATCCATTGGCCCATTGGCCTCACTTTAATCCATGGAGATAACTTAGAATTAATCCTGATTCCACATTTAAAAACAAAAACTACTTGAATATTTCAAGACAATGACTCTCCCCTTGCCTAAGTGTGCCCAAGTCTTAACAATCCTCAGAGGACATTGTTTTTACACATTTCCAATTAGACATTTTTTCTAAATTCCCCTTGATTATTTTATTTTCCTGTTGAAGTGGCCCTCTCATAATTAAACATAGAAATTAAATAGAAAAGACAAAACCCTCCTTTATTTTCCCAGCCACAGTACTACTCACAAGAAGGCCTCACACATGGAGCAGGTGTTGCCGTGCATTTTCCCATCTGGGCCCTGGATGGGGTCATTCTCTCTGGTACAAGGGAGTTTTCCATTCCTCACAAGCTTTCGATATACACTGCAAAGCTCCTGCCAAAATAAAGAAAGTAAGCTGGACATATGCTTTATTTCTATTCAGAGAAGAAGATTCAGACATCTGCATTGGCAGAAACTAATGTTGTATCTCCTTGAGCCAGGATTTTAATTGTGTTTCTCTCTAATGTAAAATTTAACTCAACAACAAACCTTACCATTTGTTAAGAGATGAGAACTCATAGGTATAATAGGTTGTCCCAATATAATAAAAGAGGTACACAAGAAAACTCCACTGTAATCTAAACAGAATAAAATAAGTGCAAACACATACGTACAAGAAAATCTGAGAACTCACAGGTCAGAACCATGAAATCTGACTGTGGAAACCAGGGAAGATGTCAAGGAGCAAGAATAATTTAGGTGAGTGTGAAGAGTAAATAGGATCTTCTGGGGCAGAAATAGATTGGGAAATATGCACACCAGATTATGAAAATAAAATAAACTGAAAAACACAGGTGGGAAACTACATGGTACATAGCAGGGTACGAATTTTTGAATGAAGGCAAAGAACCGAAGAAGAGAGGTAGGATTAGAACACCTCTTGCAGTTGATGATGAGCTACGTAAGGGTTATTATGATCCAATTTACATTTAGAAACATTGCTCAAGCTGTGTTAGGGAGAATGGATGGATTAGGGAAAGGACAGGTTGCAGAGGTAGAATTAGAAGACTTTCATCATCAAAACAATAGGTGATGATAACTGACCTAAGGCTTCAGAAACTAATATTCAATACTTCAGACATAAGAATCATCCTTCTTGGGAATCACAGTATTTTTATCTCAGGTCAGATGTGAGAGTTCAGAAATTCATATGAAGAAAGTATAAATGTAGAGTTTCTCTGCAAAGTGTTTAGCAAAAGCTAACAGGATCTCTAAGTGATGAAACTAGCAGTAGAACCCAGTTTTTCAGACTTCAAATAAGTTCATTTTATTTTACAAGGTTAGCCTTTGAAGCAACCAGAATGAATGAATCTTCCATAGCATTCATCTCAATGTCATCGACAGTTTGAAGTGTTAGGCTTTTTAGGGATTTTTCAGAGCAGAATTCTACCCTTTAGGCTCTTTGAAGTGTTTTCAAATTATAGTGTCAAGTAGGATTTATTGGATGGATTCTACTCACTGCATACGAGGGTGCTTTTTCAGATTCTCTTTTATTTCTTGCTTGTGCTTCAGCCTTTTTCTTTTCTTCAGCTTCTGCTTGGCTGAATGAGAGAAGAAATGAAAGGGATCCATTAGGACCCAACGCATGCAATGATTTCTCCACCTCCCTGCACTGCTAGTCTGTTTTCCCTCCTTAGGGAGGAGCAGTGTTATTCCTTTATCACTACACATCAATGAGAAGCAACTAAACATCCTACGGGTTGGTATGATAGATACCATGACTTCTTCATAGTTTCTGCTTAATGTTAGAAGAAAGACAGTAACAGTGGGCCTGGAAAACTTGCTTTCTATAAACTAGCTTTCTTTCATGTGGTGAGAAAAGGAGCATCATCAATGTCCATGACAGAGGTGTCAGAGATATCAAAACTAGAACCATGGTGACATAACACCTGGAGGCTGAAAGTGAACTTAACAAAGCACATCAACTTGTCCCCTGTCTCTCAGAGAGGATGAGAGGCAGAGAAGGCCTTGGCTATACTCTCAGAATATGACTACAACCACCCCTCTCTCAAGTCCATGATCTATCTACCATGTCAGGCATATCCTAGCTTTTATTTAAGCTTCAGTGCATTGCTTACTTATGGCTGTTGTAGCCAAAAGACAAAATGTGAGTCAGGTGGAAAACAGCCAAGAATTTCCATACACTGATAAACCAAACAAGTCTAAGTTTGCTTTGCACAATGGAATTGCATGGTACATATGGTTCACTGATGGTATTTCAACCATATTGGTTGTCAATCAAAACAAAAATCCATAGATCCTAAATATAAGTCAAATACTTAATCTGGCTCAACCAAATAAAGTACGAGCTATTCTAAATTTTGAAAGAAAACTGATAATTCTAATTTATTGAGAAATGTCACTTTATATAAAGTAACATCCATTGTAATTTTATAAGAGCTTACGGCTGTTTCATGGGCAATTTGACTCCATTCGATTTCTGCATTAGGTGCTAACTTTGGACTCTAAATCTTCATGGAAGATCAGATGTCTATAAGCTGCTAACTAAAACAGAGTCACATGTGAAGCTATCTTCAGGGCTGAGAAGGCAACGAGGCCATGTTTGTCAAGATGTTCCAGTGCCAAAAGAGGGAGCATCAGAGAGGACTAGACATCTTGAAACAAGTAACTCTAGGTACTTACTCTCTGGGCTTTTACTGACATTCCCTGTGTAACTTACTCAACTCACTTTCCTATTTGAAGCCACAGTTTCTCCATTTATGAAACAAGTTGGTTCTATTAGATTATCTGCAAGGTCCCTTCTTTCTTTGACATTCTAAAACTCTATACTCACAAGTAGGCTTGACACATGGAACACAAGTTGCCATGCATTTTTCCATCTAGACCACGAACAGGGTCATGTTCTCTGGTACAGAATAGCCTTCCATTTCTTGCCTGATCTTGATACTCACTGCAGCGTTTCTGAATAATGAAAATGAGACAATTTAGATATAATTCTCTATTCTCTATAAATGTCAAATGTTTTATAAAGAAATTGGAAAAGAGAAATTAAGGATAAGAAAATAAAACGTTTAGGATTTAGAATTATCCAGAAATTTTGTGATGTTTTTCTCCTTTTAATATTCATCCATGGAAATAGTCAAAAATGTATTAAGTTAGCAAGATACAAATATGGATATGATTTATATAGGTCCTTCAATAATCAGTGGAAAGGATAAGTAATTGCAATATAAAAAGCTAAGGAATATAACACAGGTCTGAATTAAGTGTGTACAAGTACAAAGAAAAAGAATGATTCATGGAATTTCAGAGAACTTATGTCTGAGTTCTATCTTAAGGATGTATCCAGAAACACAATGTGGTAAAAAGGTCCTCCAAGAGGAATTATGATATGCAAAGCCATAGAAGCATGAAAGAACATCTTCTTTTGTGATAATCTAACATATCCATGAGTATAGTAGCTACAGAATTAGTTTGTTTAAATAGATGAAGGTTTGGGAAGTGGTCAAAAAGGAGACTCTGAAAATCAATTAAAAATAAGACCAATAAACTTTGAAAGGAATTTGGATTTTATTCTAGAGCAATGGGAAAATGATTAATATTTATAATAAAGAATGATAGCCAAATGTGTGGAGGATTTGAGTGAAATTTGGGAAATTATAATAATTAGATTACAGAAGGAGAAAGAAAGAATGACAGAGAGAAAGAAAGAAATAGAGAGAGAGAAAGTAGGGGGAGAAAAGTAAGAAAGGGAAGAAGGGAGGGAGGGAGGGTGGATAAATTTTGAAATAAATATAAAAAAATAGTAGAGGGACATTTGCATACTAAAATTAAAAGAACTTTGTTATCTAGGATTGAGAGGTAGAAAGCAGTTGAAAATGAGGCCTCACAGTGAGTCCCAGTTACACAAGGAAGAAGGTAAAACTACAAACTACACATTGAAAAAGAATAGACAACTATCTATTAAGAAATAAGTTAGATAGGGTTTCTACACAAAATGAAAGGGTCCCGTTTTACTCTAGGATATCTTCAAACATTTTGTAATGCCATTGACTCACGGAAACATCTCCTATTCTATGAAAACAACATGGCAGATGAATTGAAACTTGAGTACTGAGGAAGACGAAGACTAAAATTATATAGACCAGGCAAGATGCTAATGCTTTCATAAGAAAAATTATTAGGTTTCTGAGCTAAAGTGATAGCAGCAGAAAAGCACTCAGGTGACTAGTTTAAGAGATGTTTAAAAAGCAGAATGCACTATGATTTTAAAGGAAGAACACTAAAATTCTACATTGATATTGTTGTTAAAATGAATACCTCCACAACAGCTACCACATATTGGAAGAGTACATATCACACTGTGAATTCAGAAAATGTTTTGATATATCATCTTCATTTAGAAGTGTGAAACTATTTTACTAACGTGACTTGATTACATTCTTCCAAATAGAGCTAGAAATTGTAATGCCATAATTTTTCTCCTAAGTCCTATAAAACAATAATTATAAATTAGTTTTCAGTAAACCTATTAGTAGTAGGGAAAATATTAACCAATATTGAAAATGCATACTACAGTAACACACACACACACACACACACACACACACACACAGAAAAGTCACAACTAGATCTATCAAACTAATCCTCACCTCAATTTCTCTTTTAACTTTAACTTTTTCTTCAGGCTCTCTCAGATTTTGATCTGCTTTATGGTTTTCTTCTAAAAAACGTCGCTTGCTGGAGAAAGAAAAATAAATAAATGAGTAGAGATGCTTCAAATCTTCATAATGAAAAATAATCGCTAGGTACAGATGGAAAAACAGCTAAGTTTTCCTGTTCCAGTATGCTTTCAAATCACCTTAAATCCCCATTTTGCCTTTCATTTTGCCTTTATATTATATATGTCATTTCCTTCCACTAAATGGTCTTTTTCTAATCTCTCTTTCTTTTAAATCTCCCCAGTTTAAATCTATCTTTTTGAAGAAGATATGTCAAATCTCAAATAGAAATGAGTTTTACGTCTATCACTGTTTTTTTCATAACTGAATATTCTTGTCTTACGGAACAGTTTTCCTTTGTTTTGCAATATGTAAATATGTACATGTGTGTGCATGCCCATGGTTTATTCCTGCTATTAACCTTAAGCTTGGAAAGAGGAATCTTCATTCATAGTTTCATTCATTCAGTCACTCATCATTTGATGAGTGAAGTGATGAAGTCACTACTTAGATAGTTACTAAGTAGTAACTATCTTTTTTTGGTAAGTATTGGCCTGGGCCCTGGGCATACCATAATATATAATACAAGCACATGCCCTGTCCTCCTGGAACTCTTGAGCCTAGTGGAGAAGACTGATAGTCAATGAATAGAGAAATAACAGTATATTTACCAATGTTGTGATTATTATAAAAGACAGTTACTAAGAATTATTAGCATTGAATTTCAATTAAGGACTTTAGGAAGTCTTATCCAAGGAAGGATAATCTGAAAATATAATCCCCAAGGTGAGGGGACGTTAGCCGGCCAAGATCAAGAAGAACTGGCAGGAGGAGAGAACACAGGGGAGGGCTTAGAGAGCTCAAGGATCTGGCAGAAAGTGTCACAAGACCTCATCTGAGGTCTTCATAAAGGCCATAATTTACATATTATGGGATTTGCCCTCATTCCCATGTCCCATGTCACAGATGAAAAGATGAGGGTAATCCAATTAATGTAAAAATATGAATTTTTTGAGGGTGTCCCATCAACTCTGTCACAATGGGATAATGACCAAAGAAAAATAATCAAAGCCTTGGGACCTGCTTTTACCCCTATTCTGTACTACGATTAGTTCATAAAGAAGCTCACTGAAGTCACAGGGGAGAATGTTAAGAAGTATTTTGTAAGCCAGTAAACTTCCCCTCAACATTACTCTTACTCATCATCCCAATGAATCTCCACTTCTGCCTTTTGCATCACTTTAGAGAAATTGTTTCTATACTCACAAAAATTCAGCACACAGGGCACATTTGTTGCCATGCATTTTGCCATCAGGGCCACGGACTGGATCACTCTCCCGTGTACAGAAAAGCCTTCCATTCCTCACCTGTGTTTCAAATTCCTTGCAAAAGTCCTTTAAAAAAAAAAATCCAAACAATTATATTTACTATTTTTCTACTCTTTAATCTAGAAACCTTACGATAGATTTATAATCATAAAATGTCAGGACTAGAAGGGTTGGCAAATGCATATGACATAGTAATGAGAATTAATGACAAATAGTAATTATCTTGTCAAATTACTCGGCACTTGTATCTGCTATGTAGTATATTTATTAAAAGGCAAAAGATCCTAGGAAAGAATAAGACTGAGCAAGCATTTCCTAAAACCAAAACTCAATAGCACTTTTCAACTTCCAAATCCATGGGTGAGGCTGGTGAAAGAGATCTTTCACAAGGTTTCAACACAAACACAACAAAATGCAAAGCCAAGACAGAAAAAAAAAATGTGAGATGAGATGTTTAAAAGTTACTTAATATGGATTAAATCAAGAACAATCCAACCTAGTTGGCAAGGAAAAAGGACCAAGATAATATTTAACAGCATTGTGCTGACTTTAGTTTGTTTTCTCTGTGGATCTATGGACAATTTTTGTATATTCTGCCTCCTTTATTGATGATTATTTCTGACACTGGAAACCTCATAGAGAGCGAATCTAATTTCCTTTCACCCCCCACCTTAGAGAGGTAGACCATCAAGGCTGATATTTGTTTAGAAAACCTAAAAATGTTGTGACTTCCCAAAAAAATCCAAGAGAGATTTGTTCTCAGATTCCTGATGCTTTGGTTCAGTACTTTCAAGTTTCTCTCTGTGTTTTGAAAATTCTACAATTAATATTTGGTGAAGGCTAAACTTAAAAAATATACTCCAAGTTACTCGAGGCTCGAGAGTCTCTATATCATTAAACATATTTTGTGATGGCATACATTACTGTAATACGACCTACAAAAAAAATCCTGCTCTATAACCTTCTTTTCAGCTGTGTGATCTTCACCTTCCCATTTCAGCCAAGAAAACATGAGTATAAAGATCACGGTGGGGAGTCAGGAGACCTGGGCCAACAGACTGTGGCTGTCACTCACTGAGAGACCATAGCCAAGTCCCATCCCTTGGGAACCTCATTCTTACTATCGCCACATTGAGGTTTTTGGAACAGATGCTTTGGAGAAGCTTATCTAGATCTAGTATTCTCTGATTTTTGTTTAATAATTCAAATCTCCATTGGGACACTTTTAAAGAGAATGTTAATTGCTTCCTAATAAAAAGATATTTGTTTTTGGAGGAGCACTGGGTGTGCTCCAATTCCCTGGTTGTAACCATCTAGGAATACAGATGCAGAAGCACAGTCACCTGATAATCACAGCATGGTAATAAAATTAATGCTCAATGATTCCCAGAAGAGAAACAACGATAATTTCAGTTTATAAGCTGTGATTCATCCAAGGAGATTCTGAAGGAACACTTTTGTGAACAACCCACTGACAGGTTAATTATGGGGCACACATTGAGCCATCACTCCAAAGCAGTCCTGTTCAACACCGTCATGCTCAATGGCCCCAGCAAAACAGTGACGCCAGCCACAGACAGGAAGAAGGAAGTACACCTGAGACCGATGAAAAACTGGGGAAAAGAACTCTCCATGTTTATGCAGTAATAAAATGCTAAATATCAGAGGATGACCCAACATTTTAGACTGAAATTTAACGATCATCACAAAAGAATTGTTTTTCAATTCGTGGTGAGTGTTGAGCTAACTACAGACAGTTCCGAATACTTTTGTTTTTCTAAATTTAAACTTTGAATACCCTATTTAGGGTGGGAGCTTTGCTTCATTAAATAGTATTATGAAGTGAAGAGTCAGCTGTTGACTACCCAAAACTGGGCTTGTTTCTTCCCATGTGGAAACACAAGCCCTACATTCTACAAAAATGGTATACTTATATCCACACCAAAGAATACAGGATATAGAATCACAATCCAACAGGAAGGCAAAATTGAGGTCATTTATCCAACCTCCTTATTATGCTGACAAGAAAATTAAGGCCCAGAGAGGAAATGATGTGGCAAGTGTCACACACCCATAGCGTGACAGAACTAAGGATAAAACATTGTTGTTCAGGCTCCCTAACAAAAGGCAAAGTAATTGCTATCCCTCTCTTGAAACTAGATGATTTAAGAAATCCGGGCAGCATTATCTACAATGTTTCTTCAATTAGCAAAAGAAATGACTTGCTATATAGGTTGAAAACTAAATCATAAAATAATTTGGGAAAAAAACTTACTTTTAAGGGTATTTTTAAAACCATAATCTCAAAATTTGAGATATTTATTTAAGCAGAAACAAGACCTTTCTAAATGCAGGTTTCATTGAATATAATAATGGAAAAGTGAATAACTCCAGCTTGTATCAATGAAATCATACAGAAAATTACCAGTGGATGTACTGTTTAAAAGACTATGGAATTATTTTAAAGTTATTCCTATCTAAATTACATTTTGTTGCAATTTTTAAAAATTTTTATTCAAAGTAAAGTGAGTTTATACTAAACCAGATAGAAAGCTGGTGGAAATTCAGCAGAATTTGGTTTGCATAAACTTTCTGTCTTATAGCCTCTTTTAGGAGCCTGGGAAGAAGCAAAGGTAGAAATTGCACATTTTGAACCTTAGGTGGGAAATACTTTTTAAAATCTGAATCTAATCATTAATATTCTAGGAATAGTCATTTTGGGGAATTTGATATTAAAAAAATCCATGTGATAATAAAGGACAATGTCTTTATTGCAGGACCTCAAAAGTTCAAGAATAAGTTTGTTAATATTTATGACCACAAGAACCAGATTATGTTAAGTCATTTACCTTTTCAGCATTTCGTCGAATTCTGGTTGCATCTTCTCGCTTGGCATTTTCTTCAATTTCTTTTAAACTATTAAGAAAGTAAACAGTTGATAAATTTATGGCTCGATCACATTTTCAGTGTCCAGTCTTGTGCTGAACGCTTTCATATTCTCTGCCGTAATTTGTTGAAACCGATTCACTTACAAGAGACCAGCATTTCCCTGTCTTTAATGCCTGAGCCAGAAAAATTGCCAGAGATAAGGAAGGGTGTGAAACTGACTCACTGACAGTCAATTAGGAGCTTTGTTCTGTAAAACTGGAAGGGTGTGACACCTTGATTGACAAACAGAAGACTGTCAGGAAAATTCCCTCTAACAGGCAGAACCGAGAGCTTTAAAACAACGCTGTGACAGGGTGAAACCCAACCGAGCATTTGAGGTATTGCCATCCACACCCGTAAGTATAACTCTGTATACCTTGTAAAGGACTTGTTTGCTTTCACGTGAAAGCATGGTTGCTAATGAAAGCTACATTAGAATTGGGCTTCCAAGACTTCCACATCTATTGTCTGACTACAGTCTCATCCTGGAGACAGGCCTGGCTATCTCACTTCTACGGAAGGAGAAACCAGAAGTTAAAGAAATCAAATTCTCCTTTTCACCTAAAGCACGAAAAGAAACAAAGCCACAGGATCGGGGCAGGTTGGAACACTGAAAACACACGCCTCCTAGACAGGAAAGTGGAAATCACCTTGATTTCCTGTCTGCAAACCAGTTTTAATCACTCTTTTAGGAACCTGATAGGACATGCTCTTGAATTCTACAACGGCCAACTATAATTTTCAAAGACAGGTGTGAAGTTTATTAATCTGTTAAATCTCTGTCCTGATTTTAAAGATCCAGCGAGGTAAATACAGCACTTTGAGGCTTGCTGACACATGGATCAGAGAGGCTATCCCTTGTTTAACAACGAGAGTATGAAAGACTAATTGGATCTCATTCCTTTCTGGGTTTTCAGTGCCCAGAGCAGTGTCAGGCACTCAGAGAAGGATTATAACTCAATAGTTCTTCCCTTTCATGATGTTTCACCTTTTACACTGAATTTAGACAAATGTCATTATTATTATTACTATTTTAATTAGACTCTCATTATTCAGTAAGGGTCTCTACACATGCTCAAACGAAGCAATGCACGTCAAATGACTGACGTTAGATCATTCCACACGAAAGTGCTTTCTAAACTTTAAAATATTGTGCATTATAAAACACTTTGTGTCTTGAAGTCATTGTAACTTAAAAAAATTGAGTCTCGAATTTAATAACTAACATGACCACTTTATCCTCTCCTTTTAGGTAACTTCGGTAGATGATATGAAGAAAAAGAATAGAAGGCCTTCTAGGAGAAAGGACTATTTTACATAAAGGCATAGGATTGCATGCTTCTTGAAAAAGACTTTATCTCCCTGTGGAGTGATCCGGAGCAGCAACCAAGTGCACCCGCACTGGGTCTACCTGGGGATGACAATACTTACAACAGCTCAGCACACATCGCACACTTGTTGCCATGTGTCTTCCCGTCAGGACCAAGAACAGGATCATTTTCCCGTGTGCATGCAAGTCTTCCATCCTTGACATACGGCCGAAAAGCACTGCATACATCCTGAGGGACAGAGAAAGGAACTTGGCATTCGCCATGCTAAGTGTCATGCTTACAACTCTGTTGTCAGAAGTTTTATAGAACTTAGTGCCTCTGCCATCGCGATGGGCCACCTAGAGCAGTACCAGTCACGTAGAAGTAATAACTCATATGGTGAAGTATGGAACTCATTTACTTATCTATTCATTTATTTAGTAAACATTGATAACCTGCTATGTGCTAGAACTCAGGCAGAGGACAGTCCTTGCCCCACTGGGTGGGGAACCTGGAGCCTCAAGGTCACATGTGGCCCTACAGATCCCCAAGTGCGGCCCCTAGACTGAATCCAAACCTCACAGAACAATTTATGTTTTCCCTTTTAATAAAGGGATTTGTTCTGTAAAATTTAGATTCAATCAAAAGGCTACACTGAAGGATCCAGAAGGCCACATATGGTCCCAGTGCTGCAGGCTCTCTGCCCCAAAACTTGCTAAATGCCTCGGTGCACGTAACCTCAGATGCACTGGGAGCATGTAGAAAGGTCATCAAATCTTGAAAATGAAGAAAATCTTTGAGTCCGAAAAAGTCAAGTGTGATACGTATGAGATAATTTCCTCCTTCCCCTTCCCCTACCATCATAGCATCACAGGATTTTAGCATAGGAAAAAGCTATTGAGTCCAAATCTCATTTTAGGTTAAGTACTTTGACCAAGGTCTCCTGATAGCAAGTGACAATGCTGGGTTTTCAACTCAGGTTAAGTGACTGAAGTTTAAAGTTTAGAGTTAGAACACACTTTTTAATAACTAGCATGACCACCTTAACTCTTTGATGGAGTTTCCTTTTGAATTCTAATTTTTTTAATAGAAAGCAGAAATAGAGTTGATCCAGTTTCAGGAACTGTCTTCTGCTTTTTCATATTAGCAGGCAGGATTTAGTATTCCATTTCAAGGAAAGCAAGAATTACTTCCTTCCAAACCTCCCACCCAAGAGGCACAGAGAGCATCTGCTTTCTTCCTGAAGTCAGGAGCCCAATATTTCCCGCCACTCTGACACTGGTCCTCACCTGCTCCAGATTACCGCGCTCACACTCCCCTTCCCTCTTGATGTCGATTTGGGACCTGGTTTTCCTAGAATAAAAAGTTAGAAGACACAGCAGTTTAGTTATCACAGAACTTCCCTCTATTCAAACATAAATTCTCTTGTCTTGTGATTCTCCTTTGCTCCTGAAAACAAGTGGCACGTTGCATCCTTTTCTTGCTTTTTCTAATAAGAGTCTACATTTATAACTCAAAGTCAAAGAAATGGAGTCATGCAAGAGGGGTGATAAGATTTAGACCTGTAAATATTATTTCTAGAAATCTTTTTCTCCCCCTATGTCTAGCATAGGGATCCACAACCAAAGATGGGGAAAAAGAAAGCTTGTAACCAGATACTAGATGCCCTCAAAAAACTTTTTTGTTGTTGCTTTTGTTGTTTTAAATAAACAAGTTCAAGTTTGTATTATTTACCATCTCATCATAGTACTCTTTATTTGGGTTATGCTAACTAGTGTTTTATTTTTCGTAGAAAGTACATAAAGTCCTGATAATTAGCTTTGTTCAGTCCAGTAGAGTTTTAAAGTATATCTGAAAACATAGAATCATAAATGTAATAAATCCTACTTTCTAAAAAGATAAAGCAACTTACAATTATAGCATCTATATAACAATAAAAATCAAAAAAAAAAACAATATAAAGAAAAAAACTAAGTATTTAAAAGTGATGACAAAAAAAGTTACTTGAAAGGATATTAGTTGAGGAAAACTATTTAAAAAATTCCAATATTATGAAGTCTCCTAGTAGCCAGAGCTGCTAGGAAAGAAATACGAGGTGCAGTATGATTCTCATTGTATAGTAAAAAGAAATATACCAGATATTATTAGGGAGAGAAACTTTTATCTGGACCAGACATTTAAAGATTTATAATAGGATTCCCTACATAAGACATAGTAAGAGTAAATATACAGTGTGCCCATAGTTGTATTGCAACATATATTTATCTAATAAAAACCTGTATGTTCTTCATATGTTTATTTTTTGTTTTCTGTTTCTTTGTGTTGACCTTTGCTGAGAGTTGAGGGCATAATTTTAAAGTGAATTTCTGAAAATGCAGTCATATGAATGATAGATGATAGGTGATAGATAGATAGTAGACAGACAGATGTGTGTATGTACATATGTGTGTGTGTATATGTGTGTTTATCTATCTATCCATACATACACAAGATCTCCCCATCCTGTCTCCTTCACAGAGACAGTGAAAGCTATCTGATAAATTACACATAAAAGTTATTCTTAAAGTATAATGTTCTACTACATACATTTTTTTGTCTTAAGAGTTGTAAAAGAAGTGGTACTAATAGTTTTTGTACTAATCCACAAAATGGATTGTTATTTTAAAGACTGTAGAAAAAACTGTGCCACGTAATTGCACAGAGAACATGCTTCAGGGAGAAAGCCTGCTGCAGGCGACACTCACGCGTTCTCGGCACACAGCGCACATCTACTGCTGTACGTTTTTCCATCTGTGCCACACACAGCTGCGTCATCAGGGCTACAGATAAAATCCCCATCTCTTTCTCCTTTCTTGAAATCTTCACAATTCAGCTGCAAGAGACATGATCAAGGAACATCAAAATATAAGAGATAAAATATTTCTTAGGTACATAAACGTTAACATTTTAGGTCCACAATAATAGAACTGGTTGGAGAAGAAACAAACACATCATGGAGACCATCGTGAGCTAATAAAATCAAGGGCAATAAAACACGATCCAAGAACAGAGACATAAATAGATTTCAAAAGAAAGGATCATGGTATGGTTTCAGCCGCTTGCTGTCCCGGTGAGGTAGGCCAAGCAACCTCTCTGAAATTTAGTACACTATTAATATTTGTCTATCAAATCCTGCCTGCTCTCTACACAGAGACCCAGTGAGGCCCAGTAGATAATGGATATGAAACCTCTCTGTAAACTATAAACTACAATAAAGTTTCTATTGTTATAGATTAGGATAGTAATTAAGAGCCAAACTGCTGAGTCTATAATTTTAACTCTGCTACTTCCTAGATGTGTGATTTGGACAAGTTATAACCCCTCTATGCTTTAGTGTCCTCTAAATAATTAGAGTATAATTCCACCAACCTCTCAGGACTATTAAGAGATTTGAATGTGTTAATACATGTACAGCACTTAGAGCCTAGCACAGCATAACCATTTATTGTTGTTGCTAGTCTAAATGTTTTCTCAACTGACAATCAAGCCAAGTAAATTTTTAGGGATGACAGAAGAAATCCCCGAATCTTTAATAATATGACAGGGACAAACCTGTATGGTAAGAAAAACAACCGCATCAGATAATAACTGAAAACTAATGTTTAAATCTCAAGTCTGCCTCTCCCACTCCCTTCAGCTCTTTGAACCTCACTTTCCTTATCTGAAAAATGGGAATTCACACCTTACCCACATTCCAGATTTGTGGTAAGGATCAAAAGAATATTTATGAAACATTATTTGGCAATTCGTTATTATTGTGACTTAAGGTAGCTAAAAAGATGCAGAATTAACTTGAATTTAACTTCTATCTAAAACCAGAGAATAAAAGTGGAGATTTTTTTCTTTAGGATATCACATTGAAAAATAAAATTGTTGATGTCATAGTTGTAATAATAGAAATATTTTAATGATAACTATGGAACACTTAGACTATAGATCTGTGATGGCCTAGTGTGTCACATACTACAAAGAATAAAACTAGAATAGCTACAAATATATAATGAATTTTTGAACAAGATGACCATATTGAAAAACTCTTCTAGAAAGCCATGAAAAAGAAAACAAGAAATTAGAAAAGAAAAGCTATAGAACATACTTCACTATTTATATGTTTAGGAAGAAGTTAAAAATAGAGTGAAAATAAGATAAGTAATAGCTATATATGTTATTTCATTAATTCTTTTGTTAATTTATTCCACAAAATTTATTACACATTAACTAGATTTAGGCATTCTAGCAGACGGTGAGGCTGTCACAGCAAAAAAAAAGAAAAAAGAAAAAAGAAAAGACAAGAAATACATGTTCTAAGGAGCTTACATTCTGATAGGAAAAGACAGACAATATATATAACAATTTTAGATTACAGTAAATACTTTGAAAAATAAATGGAAGAATGCAATAGCGCCTAGAATGGTGACGATTTTAAATATAGTGGCAAGAAGGGTCTTCCTGCAAAGGTGACAATTGAGATGAGATGAGATTAATGAGGAGGAGACAACTACTAAAGATCTAAGGGAAGAACATTCTAGATACAGAGAACTGCAATTTTGAAGCATTTGTGATGGAAGCTAGATTATCCTGGTTAAGGCAAAGGCAGAAAGAAGAGAAGTGTGACCGGAGCATAAAAGAAAAAGCAGGGTGACTGCCAGTTTTCTCTCAAAAATCCTTTCTGGAGGTACTGCAGAAGCATTGGGAAATTACGGACCAGAGCAGTTAACTTGGGACAATCACTGCTGTCCCCCATTCACCAGAAAATCAATATCAACATATTAAGTAGGTCACAGGTGTAGTCAGAGGAATGACAGAGCAGGTAAAAGGCCATCTGGGAGGTGATGAGAACAGGTGCAAGGATTTATGACTCCACCTCCCTCCCCTCCAAACCCCAAGGGGTAGTGGATCACAACCTACAGGAAACACCTCTTCCTGATGTTGACAATATCTGAGAACTTACAGATGGATTCCTGACCTAGTGAAGTGGCAGCAAACTGCAGTGGGCAGCAGAGGTCCCAGAACTTCCAGCTCTGGGCCTTATTCCTTTTCTATCCTGTACCGGAAGGGGTACAGACGGAAGCTCAGCTTCGAACATTAACTACCTAGCAGACAAAATAAAGCCATTGTTGAATCTTACAGTAAAAAAAAAAAAAATCTGTATATCTGAGGAATAAAACAACCTAAAAGAAAGACAATATAATAAACAACATATATCAAGCAGACTTTTTGGAATGAGTAGAAAAATAATTTATCAAAAGTGTGACTATGCTTTAAAGAGATAAAAGAAGATATCTATAATATAAAACAAGAAAAAAGAAGTTATAAAGGAAAAACAAAGAAGTTTGAATATGGAAAATATTTAAATGGTAATAAATCCAAAAATATAAAGAATGAAAGTGAGATACGTACAAAGAACAAACTTTGGTTTTATTATTTGTATGTTTTATATTTTGCTGATTTCTGCTCTAATCCTGTCTTTCTTCTGCTTACTTTGGTTTTTTTTTTTTTTTTTTTTCAGGAAATTATGAGAGTACAAACATTTTGGTTACATTTTATATCTTTGCCTCTCCCTAGCAAGTGTTAGAGATAAGCCCCTCCCCTCCACAATGTAGCCTGTATATAGGATGTGTCATTTTTTCTCTTGTCACTTCCAAAATTTTCTCTTTGTATTTTGTTTTCAACATTTTAATATTAATGGGTCTAGTGTGGATCTCTTTATATTTGTCCTATTTTGGGGTTTGTTGATTTTCTTGATTGTTAAGATTACTTTTTTCATCAAATTTAGGGCATTTTAGGCCATTATACCTTCTATTCCTTTTTCTTTCTGCTATATTTCTGGTATTCCCATTACACATTTGTTTGCTTGCTTGCTCAAAAGATCTGTAAATTTGTTCATTTTTCTTCAATATTGGTTCTCTGTACTGCCATTGTTAGCTTTTATTAATCTTTCCTCAGCTTTGCTAATTCTTTTTTTTTAAATGTAATCACAAATCTACTTTTGAGCCTCTCTGTTGGACTTTTCATTTTAGTTTCTGTGTTCTTTATCTCCAAAATTTTCATTTGGTCTTTTTTTATGATTTATATCTTTTCATCGAAAGTCTCTATTTGTTTATTCATTGTTATTATGTTAATACTTTCGTGTAATTCTTCAGACTTTTTTTTAGTATACTGAACACATATTTAATAGCTGCTTCATGTCTTTGCTAAATCTAACATCTGTAAACACTCAAAGTCAAATTCCATTGACTTCTTTTGTCTTGAGTATGGTTCATATATTCTGTCAATTGGCATATTTCATAATTTGTACTGAAAACAGGACATATTAGGTAAAATATTTTAGGGAGTCAGGATTATGATTTTTTCCCTACAGGTTATTTTTGTTGCATTTTTGCTTTTTGCTTTTTTGGCTTGGCTAAGTCTTTGAAATCTTTCTCTCCTAAAATTCGTAGCTGCTGATGTGTCCATTAAGAAAATATTTATAGCTTTTATCTTTTAAGCCTGGCTTCTTAGGGATTTTCCCCCTAAATCTTTGTAGCTTACTGGCCAGCTAATGATTTGACACAATCTGTGCTCAAATACCTCAAGCTAATAGGCTTTCATGCTCTGCAGATAGACCTTTGTATATAGGGGACGGCATGTGAAGTTCAGGACACCTTCACATCTACCCTAGCATTTGCTTCCCACTGGGATATTTTGTGTTTTCTAACGCATATTGCCCAACCTTGTGGTTGGTCCAGAGTTTCTGAATCTCTTGATCCATCTTTGTTCTCCTCTACCCATGAGTGAAGACTTAGCCAGAAATATACTTGCCCCAACCATGACTGCAACCTCAGGCCATCTTCTCACTCTGTGAAAATCCTCACATATGCTGAAAACACCTCTGGGCATAGCTGTTGCCCATTACTTCAAATTAGATAAGCCCCTTTCAACAGTGGCAGTGCAATTGCTGATGCTCATAGCCTGCCCTGTAAAGAACCTCCATTCCCACCAAGCCAGGGGGAGAGACGGGAGTATCCCTGAGCAAGAATATCACAGACTCCCATTTTTCTATCCAAAGTTCAGCAATTTTTCAAGCATAAATGTCTCCCAGATTGGCATAGGCTGCTTGTCACTTTTCAGAGTGCTAAAATATTTGTTTCAGTCAATTTGTCTAGCTTTACAGTTGCTTTTGGGGAGAGAATTTGCTGACCACCTCATTTAGCCATAGCCTGAAGTGCCACCCCTCAGAAAATGGTTTTGGAATCACATAGATTTTTGGAATCATATAGAATCATACAGATTTTGGAATCATATAGATTCCAAAGGTTAGAACAATTAAAGAAAGAAAAGTGTAGACTCACTTTATACATAAACATAATTGCAAACTTTCTAAATAAAATATTACTATCTAAATTTGACAGTATATTAAAAATGCATTATAATTATGATTTACTCTATGAAAACAATGATAGCTTAACATTAGGAAATATATCCAAAAATATGATATATTAATAAACTAAAAGAAAAATATCAAATTATTTTAATATTGCAGAGAAGACATTTGATAATAACCAATACATATTCAGCAGACTAAGAATAGAAAGGACTTTCCAAAACTAGCTAAAGTTTATAGATAAAAATTCTTACAGTAAACATTATATTTAATGAAAAACTTTATATGTATTCCCTTTAATACAGGGGAAAGGGAAGGTAGGTTGATGTTCATCATTATCACTCCTGTTTAACTACTGAACTCTGGATCCTCGCCAATGATGTAAGGAAAGAAAGAGAAATAAAGGAGTGCTAAGATTGAAAGGGAAATTATAAAACTCTTCTTGTATGTAGATGATATGATCAACTACCAATAAAAAACAATAGAATCAATAAATTACTAAAATTAACAGCAAATATAAACTTGTCTGATACAAGACCAGCCTATAGAAATTTGTCTATACCAACAATAAACAGATAAAAATACTATAAAAAACAAATACCTTCAAAGTGGCAGAAAAATTATACATTTTCTAGCTATTAACAAAAAATTATAAGAATATCTTTGAAGAATATTTTATAAATTGCATAAAGTACATAGAAATTTTATGAATTAATTATAAGCTACTCTATGTGCTTCAGTCGGTCAAGTTAACATTATAAAAAGTCAATTTTACCCAAATTAATGTATAAGTTCTTTGTATTCCTAATCACATTGGGTTCTCAAATTCAAGTTGGATTTTTTATCAACTGAGTAGTTTTTATTTCTAATATATATGGAAACTAAATATCTATGCATAGGTAAGTAAACTTTCAATATAAACTAAGAACGGGGACTTGTTATACTACTTATTAAAAAGATGAACTAATCTGACAAGAATAGGGAACTCAGAAACACACATACTCTCATATGAACTTAATATCCCATAAAGTTGGTGACTAAATCATGCGAAACATTAAATGAATGAATTCATTAATTAAAAAGCAAAAATCTCCACATGAACCAAAAACATTAGAGATCAGAAATGACGGATGACCGGACTGGGTGGTAGATATGGAAATGGTGAAAAGTCAAATTGGGGATATATTTTGGAGGCAGCACCAACAAGACTTCTTGAGGGAGTGAATATTAGAGTTGGGAGGTGAAAGGATGACATGCTAATGAAGAAGAAATTGATGATGAAAGAGAGAGAGAGAGTATGTCTGTAGGTGGAAAATTCTTGAAAGGTAGAGCACCTTATTCTCAGAGTGAGTAATATGGTTGATTTTTGATTAGAGGAATCAAAGAAGAGAAAGTGGGTAGATTGTTCTCTTTTATAGTGGAAAGAAAAACAACAAAAATATAGTGCAATTGCAGGAATCCATTCAAAGACCAGCAAGTAAAAATTTAGACAGAAATTACTTGAAAGGCATACAACCAAACATTAACTACCTTAACTTATACGTAAGTAGTCTCCTAGATAGCAAACTATTAGTATATAGCTGTAAGAATTTTATCTAGATTTAAAAATTATAACTCAGGCAATATTAACAGAAAGGCATAATGTCTTAAAGTTCTGTAATTTTATTTCCTGAAACTTTTATTTAATTAAAATTCAACACATTTGTGACTACATATGGAAATTTCTAACCAGTAACAGTTTAAAAATAACACGTTTGTTAAGACTGGTGCATGTGTGTGTGTGTGTGTGTGTGTGTGTGTGTGTGTGTATCTATGTGTGTATTTTAGTTTTTTGTTTGTCATTCGCTTGTGTTTTATATTTTTAAACACCATTGATGTGGGTTTTTTTTGAAGGAGACAGAGGAGGGAAAGGAGAATGGATCTTACAGAGTGAGCTTCTCTCTGAATGTGACAAATAAAAGCAGATTTAAAAATTGTCATTAAACTTTTCTGGATCCCCTAGATTGTATAGTGTATGGAACCAGCTGCCCTTTGCTACAGATAAAGGATTTGCAATTACTAATAAATTGAGCAGTGATTGTATATTGCTTTAAAGTGAGACTGGTTGAGTCCAGGCAAAGAATTTAGTTAACTACCTTCACTGCGGAGGCTGAGGTTCTCAGACATCCTTAGTAACACTAGTAAGAAAGATGGCAGCCTGGTTAGACCGTGGAGGTTATAAGTAATTAGGGTGTGCCTACTCTGACTGATTATTTTAATTATGTGTTGGGGCCAGGAGAGGAGGAAGAGAAAAAAAGAAATTAGAGAAGAAGCTGCATGGGAGACTTGGAGTAATGTGAGTAGTTTTCAGAATAGCTGGTGATAGTCCCAGTCCCAGCTAACCTAACTGTGATATATTACAGACCAGAAATTTCCACCAATCTGGGTGCAAAATTTTTATTTTTTAATTTCACTTTTATATTTTTATATAAATAATTTTTGTATGAATAAAAGTATTTATAAAGTGGAATGGTTATTCAGTGGGCTAAATCTGTACAGTGTCTTTCTTTTACCTCTTAATGTTTTATTTATTTATTTTTTTTACCACAGAGCACTTTCTCAAACAAAATATTAGCCTGGCCTAATATTAGATTAGTCCCAATCTGTAAAACAGACATAAACAAGTAACTCTACTTGAATTAGGAAAAGACTCCAATATTAGAAAAGATACACAGGGGGAAGCAAAAGAGGAAAAGGGAAACATAATAGAATGGGTTGAATGCCTGCTAATACATGTTAACACTGAGGCTGGCTTTTTAAACTTAGTTTTTCATTTGGTCAACAAACCACTTCACAGATGAAAAAGTTGAGATCCAGAAATACATAAATTGCCCAAGTTGCATAGGCAAATAAATAAGAATTCTGAAATTTGAACTTAATCATACAGTCCCAGGAAGCCTCTTCTTGGAGCTAGGACAGGACAAGGAGAATGAGAAATGGCCACGCAAGGCAAACATCACACTGGCTCACTCCACCTCTTAGCGTCTGTCAGTGCCCAGAATGTTTTCAGAGAGTTGGGTCATGGGTTGGGCCTACAGACAAGATGTACCAGATATTTAGCCCACCCCTGGACTAAGCCATGTTCCCTCCCTTCTAAGTAGTTGGCTTCACAACAGGTATGACCTAGTAATTAGGAAATAAACAGATACCTCTAAATAGAATCAACATCATCTTGAAAGCAAACATAACAGGCTGGCTCTCAGTAGTCTCACCTTGGCTGGGGCAGTGGCCCCGGTGGCTCTTGCTAAATGCCTGGCCCTTTTCTGGGATTTGGCTTCTTTCTCCCTGGAAGAGAAAAAGGAATCGCACAGCTTAACATTGCTTGCCCAACTTTTAGGTTTAACAGCTTCCGTGACAACCATAATTTTGACTGCTCTCCTCAACCCAGTCTGGTGTGTCAGAAGTGGAGGGATGTCCAGAAACGGGCACAGTACCACAAATCTCTCCTCGACGTTGAAAAATATCTCAAACATGGCATTAGTATGGGCAAGAATCCCTACCTTTAATAGAATAACAGATTATCTCTCTTGAATATTTCCAACAGCCAGATGGTCACCAGTTCTAAAAGCCATCCTCTCCATCGTACGAATGCAATTTTTGAAAGACCATATTCACAGTGAACCAAAATCTGCCTGCCTGTATTGATTCTGATTACAACCTCTAAAGACCCAAAGAGCCAATCGATGTTCTCTTCCACAGGGCAGTCCCTCAGCAATTAGAAGACAGTTCTTATGCCTTGCACAATCTCCTCTTTCCAGGTTAAGAAACCAAGTTTAATCCAATATAATTTACATAAGTAAGAAAAACAATAATTGAATAAGTAACTCCAATGTGATAAACTGTCTTTTGAGTCTTAAGGCATTTTATTTCTGCTTTAATTTTTTTAATAAATTTATTACATTCATTGTTTCAGTCTCCTGTTAAAATATCCTAAGTAACAAGAAGGAAATTTTATAGCAAATAATATGCGGTTTACATTCAGCTTTCAAGAGAATACGAAAGAATTATGTAACCTGCCTTGGGCCTCAGACCCCCACTAAATCTTGTCCTGCTTTTCTTCATCTTCCCACAATCTCTTCTCTAGAAGCAGCACATATGATCAGAGCTTCATTATCCCAATATTATCGAATATGACAAATGAAATCCCCTGGCACATACCAACCTGGCATTTAAAAAGCCAATTATAATGTAATTATCTTAAATGGATAAGCTTAATATTGGCTTGGTACCAGTGTTGAAATTTTGATGGTGGTCAGAAATTGAGGATTAAATCCCTTTTCAAAAACAAATTAGGACCATCTGGTTTGAGGATTTGCAGTTGATAATTCGGGCCTTTTTTTTCACCTTCGTGGTGTCATTGGAAAGAAGAAAACCAAACCAGGTTCAGAAGAATTGGATAGACATTGGTAAACTTCCAGAATACTTATTCTTTCTGAGCTGCAAGGAGTTAGAAGCTACAATCTACCCTTGAGTTCGTCTCACCTAGCATAATCCCAGATGTCTAAAGACCCTGGCAGCTCACAGAATCAGGATGTATCCTACTTAAATTCTTCTGCAGGCTGGCTGCCCCCAGGACAGCCTGACATTATTTTCAAGGGGATCTTCTCAGTCCCTAAGCTACAACAGAACCAGATATCAATGGGCCCAGGGAATCTGGCTTTCTTTTTTAAATCCATTTTTTCCCCAGAACCAAGAAGTTCAAAGTGGAACTACATCCTCAAAAGACTACAGAGTGCTACATAAATACTGGGCCCTCTGAAATGATCTTGGAATCCTATCTGAGTGATTATTAAAACCTTTCCAGATGGGTGACAATTATCCAACTTTTTCGGATGGAATGTGTCAGAGTGCTCTGCTAAGCATTTTTATTTAACCATTTAGGCTTAGAAAAATACATTTGAAAGAAAAGAAAAAGGATATATTTACTAGTTCAGAGAATAGCTGGTAATTCAAACACTTGAAAAAAAACAAAACCTTTACTCACAATATCATTTTGCATGTCTCACATTGGTTGATGAGCATTATTCCATCAGGGCTTTGAAAGAGTTCTTTATCTTGGGAACAGAATAATTTTCCATTTTTCATCAATGCCCTAAATTCACTGCATGTTTCCTGAGGAAAAAGCAAAAAAAAAAAAAAAAAAAGGTGGTGTTTCTTGAAACTTCGTTAAAACAAGGCTTTCTTTTAAGCAGAACCTCCTGGAGCGGTATTATTTAATAATGCTCACTACCCCCCTTGTACAGAAGGCATTCAGTCAGTTGATACAAATACCATAAATAAAAATAATGACTCTGGCTTGTCTGTTGGAGATGGCAAATTCACCTGATAAGCATTTATGTGAAACAATTAGTGAAATGGAAAGAACTAGGGACTTGGAGTCAAAAGACCTGAGCTTATTTTCCAGAATATAGGAGATATTCAAAGTACGTTCATCTCTCCTCTTCTTCCTCCTTTATTGTTATTATTGTGGTGGTGGTTGCCGTTATTACTATTGGACTATGTTAAGATGACACATATAAAATACCCAGCACACAGTAGATCAAGAGTAATTGCTATGAAAAGAATGTGCGAATGTTGCTGGAGAACTGAGACAAGGTATGTGATCACTGAAAACTCCGAAGTGCCTCCGTCCATTTTCCATAAAGTGTACTGCCAAATACCAGCTCCTAGAAATATCAGCAGTTGTTAACTGGGGTGGGGGAGGAGTATTCCCTGGTCATATAGATTCGGTAAACAGATTTCTAGACTGAATTTCTTTTCGGGAAAAAAACCCTCAGATCCTTTGGTATATCATGTGTCTTATGGGCATCCGGCAACTTACCTTAAAGCTAATAAAGCTTGAGGTTCAGGGCCCTTCACTGTCACAGCCCTTCCTGTGAGGGGCCTAGCCATTTGGCATTTTTATATTTGTATTCTTTTCTTAAAGAGTGCCCAGACTCCCACCCCAACCACCATCACCACCAACACTGCCAACACTATTACTACCATTAAAATCAAAGCTTGTGAATCTATGGAAGTACAGTGCAATTTTCCCAAAACTTACTTAAGCCTTTTTTCATTCCCTTTTTTTTTTTTTTTGGCACATCCTCTGGAACTACTATTTTACTATTCTATGTGACATCCTTGAAGACATGCTGTGGGCTTTTTTTTTTTTTTAAATACCAATGACTATTATGATACATTTAGGGAGAAGAGTGGAAACCATTTTGAATAATAGAATTGGTGGTGGAAAGACAGTGGAATGATCTTCACAAGTGAGGGTTCTCTCTTCTCATTCATTCATTAAATATATTTTATTGAAGGTCAGATACTTGTTACTCTTTTCTAGGAGCTTAAAATCATTTGTGCATTTGAGCTATCTAGTAAAGTACTGATTTAAATTGTGATATTCCCTATTAGGTTAGAAAATTCACTAGACCTTTAGAGCAAGTCTTCTGAATCTAAAGATGTTTTGTTTATTTTTTGTCGCTTTGATTTAGCCAAAAAAAAAAAAAATCTGCTTCAAGATGTTTATATCAGAAAATTTAAAACAAGCTTTTTCTTCAACTCCAACAAACACAACTTCTTCCAAAGGATTTATTGTAGGATTCTATTTGGCCTCCTACATCATTATAACAATCATTTGATCAGTCAACAATCACTTACTTATGAGATTATTATGCTTTGCTAGGTGCCACAGATATAGCAGCAAATAGGGAAGTATGCTTGCCTGAATGGAGAATGTTGTACCTAATCTAGCCTCTTAAACATGGCAGGCAGTTGGCAGCACTCACAGAATACTTAATGGTGAAAAAGAATAACTAAATAATATCAGAGACCAGCGGTGGAAAATTTTGCTGAGTGTAACCTGCTAAAATATCCCTAAGATTATTATTACTACCCGGTGATCTTGTCAGAGTAGCACAGTAGTATTTCTGGCAACAGATTAACAACTGGGTATACTGAGGTCTGTGTCTGATCTCTGACTCTGTAGGACCTTATGCCAACTTTGCAAGTAAGTTACTGCTTACCTGGCTGTTGTAACTGATTCTAGTAAAGTCCTAAAAACCTTATAATAGAATCAGAAAAGAGCTTGGTATCTTTGTAATAGAAATATATCCCTTGTGAGGTAAGTCTTATTGAAAGTGCATAGAACAAAGACTCATGATAATATTGGAATGAAGCTCTAAATAATTTCGAGTGGTTAATTGTAAAAGAATAGCATCAATCAGGATAATCCCTGAATTGGGCTTTTCCAGTGTCACAATTTGATGAAAACCTAATTCCTAGAAGACCCACTTTTTTACAAATGGGCATCAGAGGCCCAGAGAGTAGGTTAAGAAACTTGCTCACTGTGTTTAATTGGCTTAGATGAGACTCAATGCTGCTTTTCTGAGTTAGAAAATTATCCAATGCATTCTCTTGGGAAACAGGAAAATATCATAAAACTTGAAAGCATGGGTTGGGATCTTCTCTGAGTAAAACGGAATATCCTTCCCATTACCATAATAGAAAGGGTTGAAACAGGAGCATATCTAAACTAAAAGTTTATCCTGAGGTGGGAAATGACCTTTTAGCAGCTGTTTATTTGCAGTATAACTTTCAGCTCCTGGCTTGTTTTTGTTTTGTTATTATTGCTGTTGCTTTGTTTTCTCCACATCTCAAAAATCTGAAGCCCTACAGGGCCGAGTTCTTTCTGTTTCCCTCACTGGCTGGGGTCTAGTCCACTGCCTTCCACTGTCCATCCCTAGACATCACGACAGAATCCTCCATGAGCGGGCATCACCCCAACTTGGGGCTAGACCACTGACAAGTCTGCTTTGGGCGTTATAATAACCCTCTGTGATGACAAACCTGAGCATATGGTTAAGATCCCTGCAGATTATGACAGTGCCTCTCCCTGATGTTCTGGCTTGTGTTGATAACTTTCAGCATATTTTTGTGGTGCTAGAAAGAACCCAATCTACTAAATTTGGAAAATAAGAAAAATTTCAGCACCGTAAAAAAGACTACAACAATGGTTGTCATTTCTGACACAGTTTCCAAAGACAAAAGTTGCCTAATAAATGATTACTTCTTTGTGTTCTTCTTGCCTTTTATACTAATATAAGAAATTGATAAACTTATGTTTTTAAGACATTTTTCAGTGAAATAGAGTTTAATGGTATGAAAAATATCAGTGTAAAATTTGAACTATCTGCAGGAAATCCATCACCCTTGAAATGGTTCTGAAAAAGAAAATGATGCCTTTATGTGCAGTGGGATTTATACAATATCCTTCTTTTTCCATTATAAAACATCCAAGTTGGCATGCTCTCTAGTTCCCAAAAATCCAGCCTTTTTTTACTCTATCATACTTTCTGGATCTCTTCTTAATCAGCAAATTTAGATGAAATAATAAGAGACTATGATGAAATTCTCTAAAACATTCCTGTAAGAAGTTTCTTTTTAATAGAACTGTTACAATAAAATACAGCAAGAGAGTATTTTAACCATGGTTCCAAGAGTTTCGGTGTAAAGAAGAGTTGATTTATGGCCTTTGAGTAACAGAGCAAATTGTACTACATACTTACCAAAACACCTGAAATTTGTGTTTTAAGTGCTTCATTAATGGCGCACATAGCAGTGTACTTATGTAAATGTATAAAATGCATGTAGGCGCGTGTATAATTGGCCTTTTAACTTGTCTTTCAAATAGATGGAACAATTTAACTTCTATAGAAAATGATTCTTTTATCTCTGAAAGAAAAGTGTTTTGAGAGTTGGGAAAGCACCCTCCCACGTCCGGGCCTCTGCCATTCCAAGTGCTTCTGCTTGGTCTGCTGTGAGTTGCAAATACCTTCATGGCTCACTCCCTCATGACCATCAGTTTGCTGTTCAAATACTCTCTCCAGAAAGAACTCCCCTGAGTATCCAGCAAGAACAAATACCACCTGCATTCCCAGGAATTCCTATTTTGCCTCCTGCTTTATTTGCCTCCTACCACTAATTATTATTTAAAGTCCTATATATCTTACTAAGTTACTTAGTAACTTGTCTGTTTTCCTCCATTAAATTGTAAGTTTCTGAAGGGCAAGATTTTCATCTATTTTGTTTACTTTAGAATATCCCCAGCATCTCAAACAGGGTCTGACACGCAATAGACCATAAGAGATGCTCAATAAATATTTATTAGATGAACTACATACATTCACTGTGTACAAGGTACAGACAACCCCCTTTTCATAATGATTGCCAGAAAATTTCTTTTAGCTTCCTATGTGGTGTATCCTGGTTTGTTTGGAGGTTAAAAGAAGGATAGTAGTTCACAAGTTGACTTATTTTTGGTTTCTACGGAAGAATATCTATGAAATTCTCCAGCACTCCTTTAACAGGGTAAATTTGTTCTTGCAGACATCAATCATCAATGACATGTTGAGTGTTTGTGTGTGTGTGTGTGAGAGAGAAAGAGAGAAAGAGAGAGAGAGAGATATCATACCTGGATTCAAAAAGACCTGTTTCTATGTTTTTAACAAAAGCTATTAGTACCTATCAGTATAATAGGTTTGCATTGTTAACATGAAGGTGTTGGCCACAAACAATTTTTCTTTAGACTTCTTGGAATGGATTCAACGAACAGAAAAAGCAGGACTAACCTGATCTTTATCCTCACTGGCAGCATCTGGACAAAGATACAGAAACCAAAGTTAAGGAAAGGTAAAATATTTAATAAATAAAATAATTCACTTAATATAGTGTCTCGATTGCTTTAATGACAATATGTTATAAAACCACAACTTATTTTTGAACACATTAAGATTGACCATGGCGAATAAAATGAGGGCCCTGTTCCGGGAGATCAGGATGTCCATTTACAAAGGTCCAATCGCTCAGCGAGTTCCAACTACTTTGGAAATTAATAATCATGTACTTTCTGACCTTATCAAATAGCAAATTTCCAGAAGCTCCATTCAGAGTAAAGTATGGCAGGCTCCCTTTTAAAATTTTAACACAAAATATATACCAAATATTATACCAACTATAGTATAATTTAAAAGTACAATCCAAAATGAAATTTACATCATGCATACACATAAAATTCAGTTTTCTAATTCTGGCAACTCTGCCTCCTTATTACAGATACAAAAATTAAAGACCTGGTAAAACTTAAAATCAATTAAAATCACAAGACTATTATACTCTCACCTTAACATACCCTTTTGTACCTACGCACTTATTTTAGAAAAGTGAGCACCATGTATATTTGTAATCTCATTGACTCTTTGTCTCTGAGGTTTTTCTTTTAACTATCCTCTCTGAGGTTAATGCTAGGCAATCTGTGTTCCCTTCAAAGTCAAACAGCAAATGCAAAAACCTCTCTCCTAGCTCCCACAAAAGTCCCTCACTCCTTAGGAGAAAGACTTTCAATTCGTTTAGGATTTGAAAACACAAAATAAAATAAGCTAGAGTACACATACTACTTTAAAATAAGAACAGATTATTGAATTTGTATTTTTAGTATTTTATTTAAAATACAAATATAATTTACATATAAGTTTTAAATGCCTGTTCCATATATATATGTACACATATATATATAT
>CAUYRT010038610.1:0-85633 GCA_963574885.1 Lepilemur ruficaudatus
TAAAAAATACAACAATAAAAAATAAGACTAATAAAACGAATATAATGTAACAACAGCATACATAACACTTACAGTAGGTACCATAAGCAATCTAGAGAAGATTTAAAGTGTACAGGAGGATGTGTGTAGGTTATATGCAAATACTATGCCATGTTATATAAAGGACTTGAGCATCCATGGATTTTGGTGTTTAAGGGAGGTCCTGGCACCAATTTCTCATGGACAGAGAGGGACAACTATAGATATGAAATGAGCTACAACCATTTATCATAAGTATCCTATAAATAGTAGCCATTATCATTAATGCAACGAGCAGGACATTTAGTCACTCAAGGAGAAATATATAACTCATCTCCATGTTCTGAACATTATCTATCTTCCTGCAAAGCTGGAAAATAGACTGAGGTATAAAAACTGCACTGAGATTATATCTCCTTGAGATTGATTTAAATACCCTGATTATTTCCCACAAAGTCAAGGCAGCATGCCATCTCCAGGAGATCTTGGTAACACCTTGAAATTCTACTCTACATTTTCCAAGACATGAGAGGCTCATATGAATACCATATTTTAATATATACACTATGTCATATGGTAGAAGAAAGATGCTACAATTTCATGAGTGTTTCAGATGGCTTAGAACAAGGTAGGGAGGGTTCTCAGGACATCTGTGCCTGAAGTGACAGGTGCAAGTACTTTCTAAACTTCCAGAATTCAAGCTTCATTGCCATGAATGGATGGCTCTGCACTCTTTTTCTGCAGCCTGATCAAAAGCTTAAGAAAAACCTTAAAGAACAGATCCCCGTGTCAGTCATTAGCTTCCCTAAAGGACTGTGGGTCCTTCAAGAACAGAGACAGCCTTCTCCATGTGTTTACCTCCACTCAGTGCCCGGCCCATGATGAATATCTAATAAGCATGTGCCAAGTAAAGCTCACCTGTCTGGATTCTTTTTTCTTCTTCAGTTGTTGAGTGAGAGCTCACAATGCAAGTTACTACTACCATTCCCCAATCAGTGCTATATTATTGAGGTTTTTCACATGTCTGATGTCGCATAAATAGTAGGCAGGTGCATTCGCCTTGTGAGCAGTATTCATCCTATTCTCCACTTCTGCATTTGCTCAGTACGGTAATTTATGTCTCACGTGTAGAATAGATTTAGAATAAAAATCTTTCACATTCATTCACACTAAGATGTAGGTGACTGATATAAAATCCTAACCTGATACTAAAAGGAAGTAAGAGAGAAAGGAAAGGTACACAAAAGCAGAGGATTTTGTGTCATGTGAAGAAAAATACACGAAAAGGAACAGTCAGGGACTCCAGGAACAAACACAAATCACTTCATAATTTTCCTTGCGACAACCGTGGGCTTTACACAAATGTCTTTACCCAAAAGAAAGAAATCTCAGAGATAAAAGCAAAAAATGATCAAACATGTTCTTTTCCCTTCAACAGACCCCAGAGTTATTTTCTCTTCAAGCGCTTTGAATTTTTCTTTCTCATTCTCAAGTATACTTTAAATGTTAAATGCTAAAATGTAATGTTAAATGTTAAAACTTAAATGTTAAAATTTTCCAATACATAATAATTCACTGTGTTGAAAATAGAGGGTAGACATGATAAAGTAAGAAAAATAAAATGTAAATATAGAAAAACTTGTAATGGATCATCAGTACTACCTACTGATGATGGAGTTGTTCCAAAACTCTGCCCTCCAGCCACAGGGCTACTGAGGTATAACACACACACACACACACACACACACACACACACACACACACAGAGGAATATTAGTCAGCCTCATAAGAAATGGAAATCCTCCCATTTGTGACAACATTGATGAACTTGGAAGACATTAAGCCAAATGAAATAAGCCAATCTTGGAAAGAAAATTACTTCATGATCTTACTTATACGTGCAATCTAAAAAAAAAAAAAAATTGAATACGTAGAAATAGAGAATAAAACTGTGGTTACTATGGTCGCTGTGGGAGAGGAAATGGGGAGACGTAGGTCAAAGGGTACAGACATATGTAGTGTGGATAAATCTAGAGATCCAACGTGTGACCTGAGGATCACTGTTACAATGTTGCATTGTACCCTGGAAATTTGCTAAGAAAGCAGATTTTAGGTGCTCTAACCACACACATACAGAGGGGAATTAAGTGGAATGACGGCTACGTTAATTTGCTTAACTGCATTCACCATTTCAACGTGTATACCTAAATGTCATTTGTGCACCTTAAATATTAATATATATAATAAACATATTTAATAAAAATATTAATGTATTAAAATATGCCATATTGAAAAGTGGCTATTTCAAAAAAGTACATTTTTAAATTTAATTAATTTAATATTAAATTTAAATAGCCCTATGTGGCTGGTCAGAACTGTATTTGGATAGTGTGAGATTAGAGAGAAAATAAACGCTTTAAAAGACAAGACACGAACTATTATAGGGTCTGAAGCAGGAAGAGGTTAGTGAATTAACATTTCCGAAATTAAAAAAGACTCAATGCTACATATATATCTTTAAGAACATTCAAATAAGAACATAGTCTACCCTGAAATGTAAGCTAATAAAGTTGCTGGAAATAAAAATTAAGATTACTTCAAGCACCCTGGAAAAATAGCAAGTCACTTATAAGAGAAAGATAAAATCAGACTGTATTCTCCGCTATAACTTTTAATACTAGAAGACAGGGAAGGAGCAAGAAAAGATCACTTAAGGAAATAATGTGTGGTCTAAGAATTTTTACTGAGTTTTATTCTCATCCAATTAAAAGGTGACAAATTAAATTTTCAAGAAGAGAGATATTGTACCCATTAGTCCTTCTTGGGAACCATTAAAGAAAAGACTTCAACTAATAAAGAGTTAATTGGGAAAAAAAAAAAAAAACTTGGCTCTGAATACTGAATGTTTAACTGTAGGAATAAAAATAAAATAAATTAACTATAGAAATTATTGTTACATAACACAGAGAACATTTTATATTCCTTGACAGTGTCAAAGATGAGAAAAAATTAATCAGAACTTTAAAGGCAGAAAGTACAATATAAAATAATGACAGAATTAGAACCATATGTGTCAGCAAGAGTAATAAGTGTAATAAGTATTAACAAGTTAAGCTCATCTATTAAAAATAAACAAACAAAACAAACCATCTCTGGATCGTATTACAAATAATACCATGCTTTAGTCTCCACTTATTAGATACCACCAAAGCAAGTAATTATAAATATTTAGAAGTATAAAAACTAGAGAAATTCATATCCGGAAAATTTAAATAAAAATACAGCAAGTTGATATGTTAATATCAGACAGCTTTGAACGCTGACCAAAATAATCTAATGTATAAATCATAAAATAAGAATAAATATTACCTTTATTAAGTAAAGATTATAGCTCATAATAGAGTTATAGCACTATGAGTGTTTATGCACAACAAATTAGAATTAGTATTCATTTTGCAAAAATACAGAAGATAAAAGAAAAATGGAAACACATTAAAAGATGGTGATTTTTATTTATGTACTTTTTAGTCAATAAAAAAAATAAAAGATATGGAAGATCCAAATAAAAAATAAATTTAACAAACATACTAAATCCTGTCCCCTAAAAAAGAGAAAATGTTTATATCAAGTAACATATTCCAATCACAAAAATTGACACAGATACAGCCACAAACACAGGCATGCACATATTTTAATATTTTAAAGTTGAAATGTGTTTCTGTCTCAAATGCTCTGACTGATACAGGAAAGTAGACTCCAAAACTGGGGTCCAGCCTGAAGGCCAAGTGGGTTCTTGGCTTCAAGCAGGAAAGAATTCAAGAACAAGCTGATAGAATAAAGGAAAAGCATGTTTACTAAATAACAAAGAAACAGAAGGAAGGCTTGCCATTAAAGGGAAGGAGGATTATTCATAAGATTTCTGGGAAAGAGGTGGGGAATTCATGGAATTGAGGGTTCCTCCTCTTTTTAAACCACAGTAGGGTAACTTCCAGGAGTTGCCATGGCATTTGCAACCTGTCATGGCCCTGGGGGTGCAGGAGATCTTTTAGCAGCTAATACATTATAATCAGGGTCTAATGAGCAGTGAGAGTGGCTGGAGGGCGTTTTTCATCACCTTCTTGGCGCTAGCTGGTTCTGTCCAGCTTCTCCACCGCCTCCTGTTTTATCAGAGACCTGGGTTCAGGTCTTATGCAGAGCCTGCCATTTGCCTATTTTGGGATTATAATCCAAATCCAGTAGTTAATGACAGAGTCAAAAGCCATCAATGTGCTTGGCTCCCAGGTGTGAGGAAATACTCCTAAATCAGAAAGAAAGTCCGATTGGATTTGCAAAATAGCCTAAAAATAACAACAATGAACATCATATATTTTAATATCTCTAGGCTAAAGATAAAGCAATGCCCAGCAGAAAATGTCCAGGCTTAAAGGCAAAATTTAACAAAATTACAGGTTATATAAATTAATTAATTATACTTCTAATTCAAGAGGTAGGCTAATACTCCTCTCATAAAATAAGGAACACAAGAGAAAGGAATTAATAAAGACAAAAGCAATGCTGAATAAATAAAGAAAAAAATAAAATATTAATGCAACTAAAACATTCTGAAAATACTGTTATGGATTAGATATTTGTGTCCTCCAGAATTCATATGTCGAAGCCCTAACCCCAAATGAGATGATATTAGGAGGTGAGAACTCTGAGAGCCGATTAGATATAGATGAAGCTATGTTGGGATTTGCGTCCTTATGAGAAGAGAAAGAGACTGGAACTTGTTCGTTCTCTCTCTCTCTCTGTCTCTCTCTCTTTCTGTCTCTCTGTCTCTCTGTCTCTGTCTCTGTCTCTGTCTCTCTCTCTCTCTCTCTGACGTGTGAGGCCAAGCAGAAGGAGAGAAGCAGGCCACCTGCAAGCCAAGGAGACAGCCCTTGCCAGGGATCAGATCAGCCCCCAGCTCCATAAACTGTGAGAAACGAATGCCTGTCATTTAAGCTGCCTACTCTATGGTATTTTGTTATAGCAGCTTGAGCAGTCTAAGACATAGTCCTATTAGTTATCAAAACATGTCATAAAGTTCTAAGAAATACAACATTGTTTTAATGGAACCTGGATTGGCAAAGTCAACCCAGAAGAGTAAAAATTTCAGAACAAGATCCAAGCAGAGGGATTTAGTGTGTGACAGGGAGGCATTCAAATCATTAGGGAACAATACATAATTTTAAAGTACACTTTTTAAAAAGTATATATTATTTAAGAAAGAATAAAACAGTTTTAAATCAATAAGGTAGCAATCTAGGAGGAAAAAATAATAAAGTCAAGTGGATTCCTACCCCATGATTTACAGCAGAATAAACTCCAAATGGATCCAGTACTTAAAGGTAAAAATTCAAACTAGAAGTAAATTCAGAAAAACCTGTGGCAGAATTCTTGTATAATAGCATAATGTTGCAAGCTTTTCTATATGTGACACAAAACCTAGAAGCCATAAAAGACTAGTAATCACATAAAAATCAAATTTTCTAAATTAAAAAAATAAACAAAAACAAATCAAAAGAAAAACAACCAAACTGGAAAAAAAAATGCAGAGAATAGTACAAGAAAAGGTTAATGTCCCTAATATATACAGAACTTCTACAAACAAATAAGAAAAATGCCAACAAATCATAGAAACGTGGGGAAAATAATAGTAGCTAGTTCAAAAGAAAAACAAATGGCTTTGACTATATGAGGAGGTGTTTCAGCTCTTGTAATGTAAGAAATAGTACTAAAGCCAGTGAAATGCCATTTGTACCTCTCAAACTGGTGAAGAACATGTAGTTTAATCCAATGTGTTTCTTAGGGTATAAGGCAACTGACATGTCACAGGCGGCTTCTGGGAGGTAGACTGTCTGCACATCCACAGAGAGTAGCCTAGTAATTTCTATGGATATAAAAATACAATTAACCCCAGAGATTGCACTTTTGGAAACTCATTCTAAGAATATATTGGCACACGTATGAAATTATACATGTGAAAGGTTATTTGTTGCGTCTAATAGCAAAAGATTGTAAATGAGTTAAATACCACCAATATGTGCTCCTTAATTAAATTGTGGTAAATCTCCAAAATGAAAAACTATGAGGCAATAAAAGAGCAACAGAAGAAGCTACTTTTGTTCAAATATTGAATCATCTCCAAGGTCTATTCGTAAGTGAAATAAGCCCAAACAATGTGTACATTATTTTGCTATTTTAACAAAAAAAATATGTGCTTATTTCTTCCTGTATACGTACATCTCGGGGGTTATACGAGACATGGCTGAAGTGGGTGGTCTGCAGGGAGAAAGGAGAATTGGGTGGCAAAGGGACAGGGAAGAGGGAAGAGGAATCTTTATTATCTACAATTTCATACTTTTGGAGTTTTGAACCATGTAATAAATAAATATTTTATACAAAGTAATTGACATGGTGAGGTCAAAAAGGATCCATGGGACAATTATGCTTGCAAGACTGAACAAAGTTTTTATCTCTCAAATAAGTGATGTCTTTCATCTACCCAGAAAACAGCAGCCAAGAAATGACCACTTTCCAAGGTAAATCTGAGCATGTTGAAGAAAACCAATACAATAGGAAACTCAGTTCAGTTTCAAATCGGAAAAGACTGGGTTTGGTTTCAGCTCCTCTACTCTATACTATTTGACCTTTTCTAAATTATTTAGCATAGGTGGTGATCATATCCAGGGTTCTGAGTTCCGAGTTCTGAGTTCAGAGTCCTGGTCTGCCACCCCCCAGCAACTGCTAAGCCCTCTTTCTCATCCATAGGAAGGGGACAGGGAGGAGGGTACCCAGCTCGGGAGTTACGGCAAACAGGTAAGCCAAAGTGCGCCACAGCCTCATAGCAGAACCGGTGGCAGTTTTCTTCTCAACACACCGCCGTCTGCCTCCTGGACATCACGGGACGGCAGTGGGCAGCGCCTTCCCTGCTCCCACCTGCTCCCTCCCTCCTGTCTTCTCTCCAAGCACCAAAGACACTGCCTGCTCTTCAGAGCTACACAAAATTTGTGGACTTGAAATTGAATTAAACACAGTATGATTGAATGAAAATCTGTTAGAAAGCAGAGTAGAACAAGGAAGTTCTCTAGAAAGCCACCGGTAAATTCTAAGGATCTAGAACTGCCGATGGGGAAGCCTGCATGAGACAGCGACTTTTCCGTGGCGATATGGCTTTCTTGTGTCAAATGTCCATGCCAAATGACAAAATGCACCACTCTTGATTAAAATCACATTGTCTATTAGTGACTGTGCAGTACACACAGGTGAAGGAGCGGGCTGCCTTCTGAGTGGCCTAAATGCACACTACAAGGAACTAAAATTGGAGCAATTTGCTGTAATTTAGAAAGAAGAATGAGTGAATGAATGCATGCACTGCAGAAAATTATATATTTTATTTGAAGGTAAGATTGCATATCTCTAATCAAGGCTTAAAATCTGAATTAGGATAAATTGTGCCACAATTATTTTTCTTAGAAGAGAACAAAGAAGTTTTTAAAGTACCTAATATTCCCCCTTTGAAGCTTTCAAAATGAAGACATTCACTTTGTGGCGAATGTGCAGCTCTATCTGCCTGTGTCTCATAAAAACCTGAAGTTCATTTAGCCAGATTTGGAGCCTTTGACATTCAAAGCTCTGATGAGCACTCGGTCTTCCCAGCACATTTGTTGCGCTTGTTTTGGCCCTCCTGAGCCTCAAGCCTTTAATCAGGGGGAAAAATTAGCTTGCTGGTGATAATTATTGGCTTGACTCTAAGATTTCTTTACCAGTCGTGTATGTGTGTGTGGGAGTGTGTGTGCTTTGGGCTGAAGGTAGAAAAAGTGGGCAAAGAAAGACTAAACTAAGCAAGGCTTGCTTGTTTTGTACTTTGATATTAAGATTTTCTTTTGACCATTTTGATTATTATTCTCAGGATAACAATTGCTTTTTATACCTGGGGGAATCTATTATATTTTTAAAAAATTTCCCTACACTTCAATAGAAGATATTCTTTCTGCTCCATTCAAAATTTTTCTGAATTTTTTTTTATCTAGCCTATTTCAGCTTATTGTGGTGGAGAATTATAGCCCCCTCCACCACAAAACATAGCAATCTGGGATACTCTGTGCCTCTCTTCCCCAATGCAGGAGATTAAGTTTTTCTGATTCTCCTTTCTGAAAACAACCGCAGGCAGACATTCATCTCGCTCTTACAAACTACCAGGGAAAAACTCAATAATTTGCAGCATCCCATTACAGAATACAGACACTTCTACAATTAGAAAGCGCATCTTCACATTTTATTTAATTCTCCCTCATGTCACAAGGTAACTCTCTTTTCTTTGATCAAGTCCTTAGGAAGCAGAAAAACAGTTGGTTTCAATCGCCTTCAGATTACTTCTCACATATTTGAGCACAGGGTGACAGAAGGGGTATGGGCACTGGAATTTGGTCTGAATTCAAGTTCTAGCACTAGCACCTGTGGCCGAGGGAAGCTTACCGTGTGCTTAACCTCCCTGCGCCATAGCTACTACATAGTAATAATAATTAGGGCGTCACTGATACGGTGCTATGTGATGCTAACCGCGTATCTGTTCATGCAATGCACACAGTCACAGTTGACATGGGCATGCTTAGCAACCCTCACCCCACAGACAGGGACAGTGGGCACCAGAGGTCTGGGAGACTGCCCACGCTCACAGCTGCTGCCTGGTGGAGCTGGGTTTGCACCCACAGTGTAGCTTCCGATCCAGGTGCTTAAATATCACACTGCCCTGAAGCTGTCGTTATAAAAACGAGGCTAATCACACCTACCCCATAGTAGACTCAGAAAGAGCAAACATAAAGCATCAAGGAAATGTAAGACATTAAGTTTCAATGAGCAAATCCTCTGGCTCTCTTGTTCTCCAAACTGCATTATTTTTTCTGCTTACAGAATTTTTGAATTTGAAGATCTCAAGAGATCATCCAGCACAAGATGAACAAAGTTGACTCATGGCTGATCACAAATCAAATTGCAGCGATAAAAATATTGTCAGCACTTTTCAATGCTATGCTGTTAGCCGAAAATCAAAAGAAATATAGCTGTCCAAAGCTGTGTCAATTCTAAGTAATATGATGCACTGTGACTAACCTTTCAAAAACACAAAATTGTTCACATTTCTCTTCTTAAAATCCTTCAGTGGCTCCTCATTACTTAAAGGGAAACATTGAAAGCCAACAGGATCGAAAGCTAGGTCCTTCATGAACTTGCTGTCACCATCCTTCCTTGTGCAGTCTCATCTCTCAATGTCCCCTGTGCTACTAAAGATAACTAAAATGTGTGGCCTGTGATGTATGCACATCAGATATATTAACTCGGCTAACACTTGCAATAGCCCTTTGAGGAGGGATTACTGTAACCATTATTAGTATTAAGCACAATCCTATCTATAGAAAGTTAAGTGAATGGCCCTAGTTCAGAGAGCTCATCATAGGGGAGCGGAAACTCCGTCCTAGGTGACATGGTCCTGGCATCTACACTGCAGGCCAGTCACACAGTGGCCTGTCGCCCTCAGCTCCCTCCAGCCAAGGGCATCCCTTGAGCGGGCAACACTGGTTGTTGTGACCTGTCCCTCCTCGGGGAACACCTTCGGCCACCATGGGGCCTCCCCTTCAGCTCAATATTAACTTCATTTTCTTTCTCTTAGGACAACATTTTTAACCCGTTCACCCAACAGTGACCCTTGTTCATTTTCTTTGTTTCTTTTCAATTGTGTGTGTGTGTGTGCGCGTGTGTGCGTGCTGCTCTCCCCCTTGCACCCATACGTCATGGGGAGAGGTATTTATAGGACCTCTCGATGAGCATCCTCACCCGCTGCAAGCCGAAGTCGCCAGGGCCTCACCTCAACCTGCGATTCTCTAGCAGCTAAAAAGTGAACACCACACAGAAGGTGCTCAGTGAATGTGGAATGAATGAGTAACACACACACACACGCACACACACACCAGGATATATTGTTTAGGTGTTTACAATAAATAAGATTAACCAGAATTGGATAATTGAAATTTCTGGTTAGAAAAAAACAAATTTCAGGATTCTCTGTTTCATTTTTTTTCCCTCATAGACTCTTATTTCCATCCCTTTTTGTCAGGTCTTTACTTTCTTACTGTTCACATCTTAACCCAAATCAGTATCTTAACAGACAAGCTTACACAATTTATAGACATGAATGTTCAAAAAATAATAGTGAACTTCCCCGAAAGGACTGGTTATTACTCAAGTTTTAATGTAAACATGCAATAACAATTGTAAAATGTTTCTAAAACGAGAATATTTTATGTTCTTTTCACTTATGTGATGGAGATAGGTAAGACATTCTGGGACGTTTCCCAAACCCTCTAGTAGAGGAGACTTACTCTCCTGGACATGGGAAGAACCTAGCCCCATTTTGTCCCCCTCCCCCTCCCCAGTTTACAACTGCTGCATTTGATGCTTGATAGAGTCAGACATATAATTGTCAGGGAACAGCTACACAAACAGGAAACATCTGCTGACCATTTTCGTTGTTAATGGCACTATTTACAATGAATGCTCTTCATGAATAAATTGGGACCAGATCAGGTGGCCAGTCTCAGCTTTAATGCATGTACCAAAATCCACATTACTTATGTGCCTTTTGAAAGAGTTAGCGTTTAAGCCATTACACTTTATTCATGAAATAAATCAAATTTTCATTGTTGAGAATCATACACATGGGCAGACATGCAAACACACACACATACTGCATACATACATGCTACATGGATGCATATGCAGGTGTGTGAGTATTTCAGCTTCCCAACAGTTACTCTTTCTTAAACAGAGCTAATGCTTAAAAGAAAGACAAATTGATTCCTCTTAAATACAAAATGATGTTTACCTATATGATATTTTCCTCTATCTGAGAGCTGCAAAAGAAAGTGACTCTTACTTATCTTTGTATCCCCAGTGGTAGCAGAGAGCTTAGAGATAATAGACCCCAAATAAATGCTTGTTGGATTCAAATATTTTAATTTATTTTACTGCATAATTAAATTTCATTATTTAACTTTGCATAAAATAAGGTACTAATTCTACAAACCAGATATAACCACTTTGAATGTTTTGCAACACTTCCTTTTCATCATCTTCGTCTGCACTCGTTACTTATCATCAGCGTACAATTTGGATCTTTAACTTTTTAAAGCATCGCATTGTATTGATTTCCACACTTTCATATCTGTAAAAATTTCATGGAATATATTTTAGTGTTCCAAATGGATATATCATGATTTCCTAAACAATTTCAAATATTTAACTATGATTTAAAAAAATTCTTTGATGCAGCTCTTTGTGTGATGTGCATAAGGACAATGAGTTGAAAAGATGAGAGGGGGTGGTTAGATTTTGAAGTTGGTTGAGTTTGGGGGTGGCAAGATACATGCGGTGACCAGGAGCATCCAGGAACAAAATAAACTCCCTGGGCAAGAGGAGGTTGGAGGACTGAGAGATGGGGATGCTGAGTGTTCCACGGAGCTAGAGAAATTTCCTGGAAACACGTCAGGAACAGGGTTGGAAAGACACGCTGGTGGCGGGTGCCGCGGTCCCCACTGAGAAAGGGTGCGAGCCGGAGACGGGGAAGAACCACAGATGGGTAAGGGGGTAGTGTTTTCTAAGTAGGAAGGAAAAGTGATTGCAAAACAGAGTGGGAAGCAAGCAGGATTTTTGCATCAATTCCAGACACTGAGGATATTGGGCTGCGAGAGAAAAATTAACTTGCTCGTCAGAGAAGCCCGCAGGGGCGGCCATAAAGGAGTGGACGCCGGAGCTCGGTGCAGGCTTCCTTCCTCAGGGCGCCCCAGAGCCTGTCCGCGTCCCAGCGTATCTGTTACTCGATGCTGGGCCAATGAATAGGTCTTTATATCAATGTGCCTCATTCACGAGGGCCCTTGTTTCATTAATTTTTCACTGTTGCCTCTTAAAAGTGAAACAGCTCCCTAACTGAGAGTTACAGCTTCCTAGGCATCCTTCATCTTTCCTGGAGGGTACATTCTTCCTCAGAGCTTTAGACTCTCGTGTTCATCATATCCGTTTTGCACAACCATTTCTCCTGCTTTTTTCAGACAAGATGATATAAGATGGTATACACATTGCATGCCCAAATGTGGCTTCCGTAAAAATGCACTTGGTAATTGCAGCTGCATTTTATGAGGCTATGATGAAAAAGACATAAAATGTAGCTGCAAAAAATTGTGTTCACAGATCTGAGAAAATTTGGCTGTGAATATTTACTCTGTGAATTACAGCAATAGATTATGACATAAACTACAACACTGGAATCAGAAACATCCTTGGATGTTGAAAAGGAAACATGTGCACACACTCCTATGCACACACACACAACTTGGAGTGAAATATTAATATCTCAAGGATGAAGGATTCTTAGACCATTGTTACTTTGATTCTGTCTGCTGTTTACTGTCAACTTAAAACATTTGTTTATTTGACCTCGTATTTTCCACCTTGATTTTAAGAATGGGATTTAATGCATGGACTAAATGTCTGCCCCAAAACTTACGTCCGCCCTCAGAATGTGACTTTATTTGGAAACAGGGTCTTGGCAGGCGTGATTAGTTAAGACGTGGTCGTACTGGATTAAGGTGGGCCTTAAGTTCAATGACTGGTGTTTTTACAAGAAAGCCACACATAGGAAGGGAAGACTACATAACCACAGAGACTTATTGGAGCGATGTGTCTACAAGACAAAGGACACCAGGGATTGTCAGCAACCACCAGAAGCCAGAAGAAGCCAGGAGTTTTCTCCTCTAGAGCCTTCAGTGGGAGAATGGTCTCACCCATGCTTTGATTTCAAACTGTGAGGGGATAAATTTCTGTTGTTTTCAGCCACTCAGTTTGGGCTCATTTGCTATGGCAGCCCAGGAAGCTCACACAAGGCTAATTAACTTTTTTAAAGTGTCGTGCCCTAGTGCTGGGTAAGTGTGTTTGATTTGTATGTATTTTGTTTTTAAGTCCAAAAAGCTAAGCTTGATCAGTATTTTCATGCAGAAATACTTCAGTCTGCAAGACTTAGAATCACCGGGAATTACATTTCACCCTGGAAAAGCCCCCAGCATGTCCGTTCTCACCCCTCCTTCCAAGGAAGGCGAGCTAATTCTGTAACACACAAACCACATCCCTTCTCTTTCCAGATTACCTTGCTGGCTCTCTTTTGAATTCAAAATAAGTTCCACACTCCTTGCCTCTAAAACAAGCTGAGTCTGTGGTCCTGAACTGTCCCTTCTGCCTCATCTCTTCCCACGCTCCCTGATCATGGGTGCATGCACAAATATGGGCAGGCCACACACACACACACACACACACACACACACACACACACAGAGGCACACACACCCAGTCTCAGCCCTGGGAACACCAGCACTTTCAGAATAGGATGCACGGGTGCCTCCAGCTCTACACCCAGGGACCACTCAGCCTTGAGCCGCTTTGCTCTTCAATAAGCCCCAGCCCTCTGCATTCTCAGGGCTCAGTAGTCACCCCTATAGGGAAGTCTTCCCCAGCCCACAAGCACGGCAGGCCTGGGGCTTGCTGAGAGGTCTCTGTGCAGATATTCCTCCATCAAAGACAGGTCAGAGAAGAGCGGAGACTTGGAATCACTCAGGTGATTAAAAGCCAGTTCCATCATTTACTAATCTTTTATTTTTAAGCCTCTCAACTTACCTTTTCTATCTGGAAAAGGGGAAGTATAAAAACTCAATAATACTGAGATTGCATGTATCAATTCAGATGATGCATTAATTCAGATTCATTAAGTAGAAGCTTATTACGTACCTAGTATTTACTAAGCACTCCAATAGATATTTGGACGTGTGGGACGCAGTGGGAGCTTGTATTTGCTCAGTGATACAGGAAATGAAGCCATCATCTGAGCATGAGGAAGAGGACAGTGCATGGAAGGTTTGGGAAAGGGAGAGGTTGAACCTAGACATCTAAAGAGTGAGAAAGAGAGTGGGTTGGAAAAACGCCATGAGAACCAGCGGTGGGCCCAGGGATGCAGTTCAGTAAGAGGCAGCGACGTGGGACCAGCCTTCTCAGCCATACGTTTCTCTCCATCACTCAGCTACACAGGCAGGCAGAGGGTACACGAGGACAGGACTTACTTAACCCGGGCTGGGGTCTAAGAAACTTGGAGGGAAGAGGGTTGCAAGGAGACGGTTATAATGACGAACCTTAAAATCTAAGCTGGGTAACGAAGGCTTCCCCGGGGGAAGGAACGGTGAGGATGTGGCAGCTCCATGGATTTTTAGGTTCTGGTGTGTTTGAACAATTGTTTGATTGTGGGTCTTTGGAGAAAAGATTGTGGTTCCAGATACTTTATTAAATATAACAGCTATTGAATATTTTAGGTAGGTTGAACTATTTGGGGTATTTTAAATTTTCATCTATGTTATTCCACATAATAATTCTCATTTTCTCAATGTTGTTTCCACAATAGCCACAGGATGAGAAGGTGAGATAGCTTTGCTGCTACTGGAGATGGTGAAGTGGGTAACAGCATAATCAAATACCCATTCTCTGTGAGATATTATCCGACATCTGCTCAGTTCTGGGGGTTCATATTGTTTTGTCAATGTTTAATGTTCAATCACAGAATCAAATAATGTATATAATTGCATCAAGTACATTTGAAAATGAAACCACCTCTCAAGAAACATTAAAGCATAGAAGACATCCTGGGGGATTATGCAGATAATTCATGAAGATCACCTGGAATGAAAAGGTTCTTACTCTGTTTCTATGTGTGGTGCTCTGCTGCCCCGTTCACCTGTTAGGAGAAGTAGGTGCTGTGCTCACTATAGCTCATTAGTGTTTTATGAAATTCTGCATCATGAGGTTATTAATTTTAAATAAGTTTATGACTAGAGTCCCAACGGGAAACTCTATGGAGGATGTTGTTTCATTTTTCAGTCTCAAAATCCTAACTATTAATAATCAGTGAAAACTTTTAAAGGCCAATTTTCAAAAAATTTTATTTATAAATTAATTTTCCTATTCTACTTCCATGCCCACTTTGGGGCTTTTAAAAGATATTTAAAATCACAAGTAGAAAACTGTGGAGATACATGTGATAAGAACAGACAAAAACTCTCATTTAGAAGAGAGACAAGGTATCCTGGATCTGAGCCCTGAGAAGTCCCCTGGCTGGAGAAAGACAGAGTTCAAGAGAGGGCCCGAGCTCTGAGCCGGGTGCACAGCTCCTGCCTAAGACTGAGGCTGAGACAGAAACCAGAGAACAGCCCAAGCCAACGCAGCCAGCCAGTGCCGAGTCCTGATGGCAGCAGACCATCTCCCGGCTGAGGGCATCAAGGGAAGACCTAAAGTCAGTGGTGGAGCAGGCACTGAGAAAAACCTTCTGACAATCGATCCTACCCCAAACACAAAGTCATTCCAAGGGAAGTTGAGGCCCATCATACGCTGAGAGTAACCACAGCGATAACTGAAAGAAAAGCAACACAACTCCAGATTAGACAGATGGGCTCCAACTCCACATTTGACGCCTGGACAAAAATGTGGCATGCCAATTTCTAGGCACAAAAAGTATTTCCTTCAGTCTCTGCTGTGCTACAAAAGATACCCGCCTTGAACAAAAACTATGAGACATACAAAAAAGGTGTGTAAAAATAGTATACTGCCAAAGAACAAAGCAGTTACCAGAGCCAGACTACTGTATGACAGTGATATTGAAACTATCACAGAGAAAACGTAAAATGAATATGACTAATATATTAAATCCTAGAAGAAGAAGTGGAAAACATGCACGATAAGATTGGTAATCTTATCAGAGAGATAAAAATTACAAAAGCCAAACAAATGGAAATCCTGGAAGTTAAAATCCCTGCAGAAGATAATTATTTTGACACACTCACCATTGAACTTGACACAGATGAGGAAACAATCAACGAACTTCAAAATACGTCAGTCGAAATCACCCAGGCTACAACACAAAGACAAAAAAGTGTGGGGGGAGAGAGGACAGAACACAGCAACCAAGAACTGTGAGACAATATCAAAAGATCCAGCACTGGCGTAATTGGAATTCCAGGAGGAAATGAGGTCTATGCAGAGATAATCACTGAGAATTTTCCAAAAATTAGAGACAATTACAATATAGGTCCAAGAAGCTTAGAGAACAAAAAACAGGATAAATACAGTTAATTTAAATGTATAGGACAGCCACTTAATCTTTTAAAGTAATAAATAAAAAGCCAATACTGGCAATAAAATGAAGTAATAAAAAATGTTCATTCCAAAAGAAGGCAGAAAAATAGGACAGAAATGAAGAGTAAATGGAATAAATTTGAAACACCTAGAAAAATGGCAGAATTCAATCAAATCATAAAAATGATTGTAAGAATGTAAATGAAATTTGAAAGATTGTCATTTGGGTGGAAAAACGATATCAAACACTATGCTATTTATAAGAAATCCATGTTAGGTTTTCTTCTTAGTTCTATTAAGTTATAATTGACAAATTACAAAATTCAATAAGGATTGCATGTATTAAAGGTATATAACATGTTTATACACACACACACACACACACATACACATGCATTGTGAAATGATTACCACTTCCAGGTATATATCCAAAGGAAATAAAATTACTGTCTCAAAGAAATATCTGCATTCCCATGTTCATTGCAGAATTATTTACAACAGCCAAGATGAATACACAAACACACACATACACACACACACACACACACACACACACACACACACACTGGAATACTATTCAGCCTTAAAAAGAAGACTATCCCTCCATTTTCAAAAACATGAATGAACCTGGAGAATATTATGCTAAGTGAAATAAGCTAAAGATAGAAGACAAATATTACATGATCTCAGTTTCATGTGGAATTTAAAAATATCAAAAATAAACCAATTTTAAATATGAAAATATAGAAAATTAAAAGTAAAATGATAAAAAATATTTCATACAAAACTAATTGAAAGGAAGCTTGAGTGGCTTTATTAATAGTTTTAAGAAGTAGACTTTTATATACAAAAATATTTATAGGTATGTGCAAATACATAGGACACATGGGTTATTATACACACATATGTTATCTTGCTCTGCTGGGAAGTCCTAAAAGTAACAACATCCCAGTAGCAATGAGCATACCTAGGGCCTAGATCTTGGGTGTTAATACCCTTCTCCAATAAAAGAAACTAGGACTCTTTGAAGAAATGGCTCATTCTAGGACTAAAGCAGGAAATACACAAGATGAGCCCGGAGTATCTATAGAGCCAGAAAGTATGTGCTAAACACACACACACACACACACACACACACACACACACACAATGATGGATGTGTGTTAAAGGGACAGAGGAGCCAACTGAAAGTGTTCATAGCAGTCGTATCTGGAAAAATTTGAGCAACTAAATAAGTGAAAGATGAGAAATCAATGTATGAAATAGGTATCTATGATTCCATGCTATTAGAAACGAATGACTGAATAAATACATTTTGTAGAATAGACAGGTTTCCCGTGCCTAAAGATTTCAAAGCAGTTATGTAAATACTCCACTCTTGAGAAAGCGGAGCATCACTCCCCACACCCCGACTGTGGGCTGCGTCTACTGATCTGCTTCCGGAGAGCATGGGCAGGGCAAAGGGGAACCGTGCGGTGAGGAGCACTGCAGACTCCCCCTCGGACAGGTGACCCGACTAACAAACGTAAAAGAACTGGGATCTTAGAAGATGCCCTCCCCGCATGGGGTGGGGCTGGTCGCGTGGATAGCCTGTCCTTACTCTCAGTAGTACGTGGTAGAAACCGCACTGTATTGTATGTTCTTCCTCCCCAACACTCATGATTCCAACCTAATAATGAAAAAATCAGGTAATTCTGAGGGACGTTCTGCAAATACCTGACCAGTATTTCTCAAAACCGTCAAGTTCATTTTTTAAAAAAGGGTCTGAGAAATTGCCACAGCCAGGAGAAGCTTAGGTCAGGCAACATGACAAGGAAATGTAATGTCATACCCTGGAAAGTGCCTGGGGAAGAAAAACTATGTTAGGTGAAAACAAAGGAAATGTGAGTAAAATAAATACTTTGGTTAATAATAACGTCTCAAAAAATGGTTCATTACTAGTACTACAAAAGCATCGTCCTTAGCGTAAGATGTTAATAACAGGTGAAACAGGGTGTAGGATGTACGGAAACTCTGAACTATCTGTGACATTGTTCTGTAAACCTAAAACTGTTCTAAAATTTAAAAGTTTACTAAAAACATTAGAATCTAGCACAATATTATCAGGGAGGAAGAGGAAACTTGAATGATGATGAAGGTGTCAAATCACCACGAAGATGTAACAACCCCGAATGCATTTGTACTTAACAAGGGAGCTTCAAAATGCATTCGACACAATAACTGGAAGCAAAAATTAATAGATAGATGATTTTAGTTGGAAATGCAAATACCTCTTTTTCTGTAGTTGTCAGTAGGTAAAGTAGAATAAAATCACAGATGATCTGGAAGCTCTGAACGACACCATCGATGGACTGGAGCAAATCAGAACATACAAGCACTCCACCACCGTCAACAGAACACACACTGTTCTCAGGTACACGCAGAATAGTCACCAAAACGAACCACATTCTAGGTTAAAAAGCAAACTGTCAAATTTAGAAGAATTAAAATTATAGAAAATATATTCACTGAATATAATGAAATTAAACTAGAAATTAATAATAGAAATATACATAGAAAATCTCCAAATATTTAGAAATTAAATGTCACATTGAAAAATAACCCCTGGATAAAGGGCAAGTCATGAAGGAAATTAAACAGTATATCGAGTTAAAATAAAATGAGAAGACAGTATGTCAAATTCTGTGGAATGCTTCTAAGAAATGCACAGAGGGAAGTTTATAGCATTAAATGTGTAGTTAGGAAAGAAGAGAGAGACCAAAGCAATGATCTAAGCTTCTACCTTAATAAAGTAGGAAAACAGGAGTGAATTAAACCCATATTAATCAGAAGGAAGAATAATACAGAGCAGAAATCAATCTAACTGAGAATAGAAAAACAACACAGAAAATCCATCAAGCCAAACCATTGTTCTCTGAATAAAAATCAGTAAAATTGACTTATCTCTGTCAGACTTACCGAAGAAAGGAAGAAAGAGGCCACACGTAATAAACACATGGAATGAAAGAGTGCATTTCTCTACAGAAAATAGAAATACATTAAAAATTACTCTAGGCCTGTAAATTTACCAATTTAGAGAAAAGGTGAACTTCCATAAAATACACAAACTACCAAATGTCTTCAAGAAGAAATATCTAGTCTGAATAGTTCTGTGTCTATTAAAGAGTTGAATTTGTAAATAAATAATTTCCAACAAAATATACTTTTAGTCTTCAATGATGGATTCTAGCAAACATTAAAGTAAGAAAAAAATATTTCAAATCTACACAAACAAGTTCACAAAATTGATGGGAAGGAAACTTCCTCATTAAATCCTTTTATGAGACCAGCATAACCTGATACCAAAAACAGACACTCCATAGACATTATTAGGGGAAAAAAGAAAAAGAAAGACACCAGAGAGTAATATTCCTCAAAAACATTAATGCCCAAATTCTTCCCCAATATACCAGCAAATTGAATTCAACAACACATAAAATTATACTTAACCCTCTGAAGAGTATTTTGACTTGCAATTATTTTTAACAAGGAATAACCAACTTGATAACTAAATATCTTATTATATAAGCTGTTAACTACAGAATTATTTATAACAATTTGAAAATAGTCCAAAATCTAATGAAAAGCAGTCAAATGAAAATGTGTTGTACACTAATGTGAGCACACAAAGAAATAGGATGCAGACATTAGAAATATTTTTTAAAATAAACATAATGGTATGAGAATAATATTATAAAAATTAAAAGCAATTTTCTAAGTATTTAACAGTAATTATTTCTAGCTTCTCACTTTTCTTATGTTCTTCCATTTTATAAAAATAAATACTGAGCATATCTTATTGGGTTGAAATATACTAAATACAGCAAATCTTATCTAAAACATTTATTCTACTTGATCATTTCAAATGATAACTTCAAAACTATTAATACTCCAATATATAATCTAAATGAAAATCTGCAAGAGCAATTTGTTTAAAAATATCTCAATTTTGTGTATGCTATTTTTCAAGTTATTCACATGAGATGCCATTGTTTTTTTAAAGTTGTGTCATATAATGAATCTGAAGTAGAAAATGAGACTAAAATTATTTTGTAACAAGTATGTATCATTTTTTCCTACGTTACAGCACTCTAAGTAATAAAGCATATTTTTTTATGCCTTTGTGACTATTTATTATCAGTCAGGGTTTACTTAAAAAAAAAATTTACAGAAATTCAGCCAGATTTGTGACCACTTGACTTTTGTTCATCCTGTGGCCATGGCGGATATCAGTGATTGATTACTGAGCACGTATATAGCTTAAATATGTGTTCTACCAACTAGTTCCAGGTGTCCACTATGAATCATTCAATATCAAGATGCAGTTTGAAACATACTTGTCATTCTTAATTAAAATAATGTTTGGAGTACCTTCCCAGTATTATTTATAATTTGTAGGCAAATATTCATATAAAGTCTCAGATTACGAACAGTATCTATATTTCATCTTAGCTATCATGTAGTTTCCTAATTTCAGTTACAAGATTAAGACATATTGCACACCCTTCTTATCCAACATGTTGTACTTGAGAGACGATTGTCATAGGAGCAACTCAAAGACTAAACTACAGCTTTGACTACCAGGGCCCTATTGTTTACCTAGTACTACCATTCGCAGTGACAGCTTTCAGCATTATCATGAACCAACACAGAAAATAATCATTATAAAAAAATTCCAATTTAGGTCTGTAGAATGATAGTGTCTACTCCATTCTCCTTGCAGCCCAATGAAATTGACTACAACATTGACAAATAGAAAAAAAAATTACTAGCTTCAATGAGAAGGAAAACCTGCTTATATCCAAAAATACATACCACTGACTATACAGAATATTGGCTCCTTATGGTGAAAATTGGAGCACCAGGGATGGTGCTCCAATCACCTCAGGGATGATTAGCAAAATTGTAATGCAATAGGCATAATTCCCTAAACGTAGGTAGCACCACACTGAGTTTCTGAACCAACACATTTTTGTCCAGAACAGCTTTCAAATATTTTAGGTCATGCTTCTGTGATTTAATTCTGTATCTCTAAATAATGTTTCTATTGCAATTTTTTAATTTTCAGTTTTACCATTGCTAACTAGTATCCCCAATTCAAAGATGAGGAATTAGCCCTCATTTACCTGCTCGCCCACCCTCACCTACCATCATCATGAACAAGCACCCTTCCCATCTCACCGTCCTACCAATACAACAACAGCACGGTGCTTCTAGATCAATATTCAGTATTCACACCACCAGTTTGAATGCTCTTCACAGCTAAGCAATCAAAATTCTTCAGAATTTTTATCATTTATGTATGTACGTATTTTTTGAGACATGGTCTCACTCTGTCATCCAGGCTAGAGTACAATGATGTCACCATAGCTCACTGCAACTTCAAACTTCTGGGCTCAAGTGATCCTCCTGGCTCAGCCTCCCAAGTAGCGAGGACTACAGGCGTGCGCCACCACACCTAGCTAGTATTTTTTTGGTTTTTTGTTTTTTTTGTTCTTTTAATTTTTTGTAGAGACAGGGTCTTGCTGTGTTGCCGGGCTGGTCCAACTCCTGGCCTCAAGGAATCCTCCTGCTATGGCCTCCCAAAGTGCAAGGTACGACTTTAGGTGTGAGCCACTATGTTAGAATATCTAGAATTTTTAAAACCCTCTTCTATAACCCTTGTAGTGTTTTAATTTTCCCATTGCTGGAGACATGACTAAAACCAATCTGATTCTTTAAACCTAAGCTTTTTTTTTTCCTTCAGTAATTTAAATGATTTTCTTTTTGTGTTCAGGGTTAACTAAGTTATCAAGGATAGAACTTAATTAAGTATATTCTCATTTATTTTAATGTACATATGACAGGCTCTTAAAGCTAGAAACTCTTTCCATTCTAGAAAACTGTCTTTTATTTTTTGATTATTTTATTGTTGGTTTCCTCTATGTTCTTCATCCTCTCTCTCTAGAACTCTGTCGTTTGGACATTAACTCCCCACTTTGCCCTCGAATTCTTGTATTCTTCCTCACCTGTTTTCATCTTACTGTCCGTCTCATTATGGGACAGTTTGTTAACTTGATCTTTAAATATTTCTCTTGAATTTTTATATTTCTTCTATTATGATTTTAATCTCCAAGAGCATCTTTACGCACAGGTGGGATAAGACAATTATCTCATATTCATCTTCCTTAGCCTCCAAAATTTTATACTTGTCTCCTTTATTAAACTTTTTGTCTTTGTGGATCTCTGTTTTGAGTATAATGTCTTTGTTGACATTTTAAGGGAATTTTAGAAGCAGTAGGGTTAATTATGTACTTTTATTCTATCATCTTTTACCTGAAGTAAGTCTAGGTAAAATTCAATTTTTTCAAAAATCCTACTATTGCACATATATTTTAACATAAGTTGTCTCAAATATTTTTTGAATTTTGAAAATTTTATATATCTACAAAATGAATATATACATATGTAATATCATCCATAGCATTGTCTTTAATAATAAGAAATAACATACTTAACAAATAGCAGAACTTTTGCTTAAGAAAATAGATCCACTATTAATAGAAAAAAAAAATCTAAGTGGATTATAATCTGAATAGCTTTGCTTCAAAAGAACTTGAAAATGTCTGTTATTCACAAGCACAACAGAACAAAACATCTACAGAAATATCTGAGATATAACAAAGCAAATGAGTGTCCATTTTCATTGTCCCCCACAGATTTGCACTGAAAGAAATTTCTGGCATGACAATAGTAATTGAACTTTGTATGTTACTAGCAGAAGAGACTGCTAGTTACCTACCTATCTCAGTAAAAGATCTCCAAACATAAAAGGCACAAATATTTCAATACACACAAGAAAATTAGTATTAAGGTTTACCTTTTTAAGAAACTATTAGTATTTTCTTTTAGAATATTTGACCACAAAACCCACCCTGTATGACTAGAAGCCACATTACAATAGAATCCTATTAGTATAAATGATTATATTTTAAAGTGCTATTAATGTTTTGTTGTATTTCAGTGCAAACTCACACAAGTGATGAATTGTGTGAAACTGTTGCCCTGAAGTATTCTTCAGGATCTTAGCTGGATTTCCTGCAGGGTGAGACCAATTTGCACTATTTTTTTTTTTCGTACTTCAGAACCAGTACCCTTTAAATGGCATCTGCATCTGTTTTCTCTCAGGTCCCACCCTAAGGCAGAAAATGAAATAATGCAAGAAAAAAATTATCAGCAGGAATTTTCTGCTTAATCCCTAGAAGCTTTGTTATTGATTAAAACATATATATGGCTCTTAACATCAGTTTGCTTTGGGGGAAGCTTGCTATCATTTTTGCAAAGTGTGTTATCTAATTACATACATCAATATTAAGAAAAAAGTGCAATTATTAATGCATGGCATACTGTCAGAGCCCTTTAGACTCAATTTTAGAGTGTTTCATTTATATTTCTCTTTGTAAGAATTGATATTTTCTAACTTTAAATTGTTCTTAGGATACAATAAAAATTCATGTTGTTTTTTAAAAAATTGGAACGAAACATTTTCTATCCTGAAATTGCTTTGGGTCCATTTGATGCCTTTATAAATCTAAGATAAATTGTGAAATCTTAGTGTTCTTATTTTTCCTATATTTTAAATATTTTACCTTCTTAGGAATTATGTCATTATTACTCATCAGTGAGGGTACATATACACGTACACGGTTGTCCCTTGATACCTGTGAGTGATCAGTTCCAGGATCCCCCTTAAATACCGAAATCGAAGGATGCTCAAGTCTCTTATATAAAATGGCATAGTATTTGCAGATAACGTGTGCACATCCTCCTGCATACTTTAAGTCATCTCTAGATTACTTATAATACTTAATATAATGTAAATGCTATGTAAATAGTTGTGTACTATGTTTTTATTTGTATTATTTTTATTGTTGCATTGTTATTTTTAATTTTTTCCTCAAATATTTTCTATTTAAAGTTGATTTAATTCAGGATTGGAACCCATGGATACAAAGGACCAACTGTGTGTGTGTCTCTCTCTCTATGTATATATATATATGTATGTGTGTGTGTGTATTTTTTTAAAACCAAGAAAAAGTGGAATAAAATTTGGGGTTTGCTATGTTTAAATTCTTATTAAAATTTCTAGTGAAGTTGATTTTCACTGTGTCTTCTTTCTTCTATAAATTATTTGTAAAATGACTTACAACATTGTTTGAAGAACCTGAAAATAAACAGGGTCCCATGAAATATTTTTGCTGGTATACTGAGCGGTAAGCACCTACTAAGGTGAAGGGCTGAGATGCAACCAGTAAGATACAAAGAGTAAGAGGCGTTCTTGAATATATGCATGTTCATCAGAGGCCTCGGAGTAGCACTGGAAACACGGCCCCATCATGCCTGTCTGTGCGAAGTGCACGGTGCACGATCTCACCCAGGGAGTCGGTAACTTTTGTCCACAGACGTGTTATCAATTTGTTTAATGAACAAGAAATCACCTAATCTCCCCAGGCCCATTTCTCCAACTATAAAATGAGGATTTATTCTAGAATCTGTGATTACCTACAGGCAGCCTGTAGGCTATTTTTTTTTTAAGCTGGAAAGTTTTATTTGGACAGCAAGTATGTAAGAGAAAGAAAAAAAAAAAAGAACTTTTCCATTTACCACAGTCCACTTGTTATTATTTACACCTGACTAACATCATTTATTTACATCACTCACCTGGCCTGTTAACATATTTAATTTATTTTGTGTGTGAATCTTCTCTACTGGTAATATCTTATGACTCAGCATACAATTTATATTGATACTATTTGTCTCCTGCCTTAAAAGAATTCATAACTTCTTCTGGAACTATAAGCCATTGGCTCTCGGGAAAAAATAATTAAGAATGCGAGTGAATAATTGAAAGAAATAAATGGTCTTCTGGTAAATACAGACTTACTGTTCTTACTGTGCCAGACTTACTGTTCACGTGTGAGTATTTCCCCCACTCATGTGACTCCACTCAAACCAGTTACTCCCCATGGCTCAGATATGCAGGACCACTGACCCGAATGGTTTACCAGGGAAAAGCAGAGGGTTGACGCCGCCCAGGTTCTCGGGCTGAGGTTCATGCTGAGTTCTTGACTGGAGCAGGGCACTCCGTTACTGCTCACCAGTCTCCGGCTTCTGTCCCTCTTGCACCCAGCTGTGGCCACGCGACACATTCTGGCAAGTTGAACGTGGAATCATGTTGTTCCCCTGCAGCGGCAGTTTTCAGAGTTGGGGTCTCCCAGAGTCGAACTCCCTCTTCTACATTCTGTCCTGTGATGCGGGGACTGGACCTCTGAAAACCGAATTTCATTTTTCGCTGTTGGCTTCCTGCTGGGCTGTGTCCTTCGGGAGCCTTAGAGAACGAGGGAAGAACAGGCGGTAGAAGGAGAGATTCACCTGGTCCCGTCGGCTTGTTCCTCCCTTTGGCATCAATCACTCCTGCAAAAGTTCCTCACTCCTAAAGGAGCAATTTGTTCCCATGGCGATTGGTTCCAGTTTCCACACCTGCAGACACAACTGGGGAGTGCCCGCCCCTCAGGAGTGTGACTCTCAGCTCCACGGGGGCATTTCTGCAAGCTTCTAGGTAAGGACAACCTTCAACTTGTCATTTTGTCCCCCAGCCCTGAATGCTGAGCAGCTAATAACAGCGGGTTACTATCTGAATGTTTGCTTTCGCCTCTGCTCTCCTCTACCCTTTATAGTAAATGATCTCTATTAAAATAACTGATGTGGTTTTCCCAATGACCCTCGATGAAAACAGAGCCAGGACACCTGCCCTAAGCTCCTTCTCTCTGTCTCTAATGATCATCTACTTTCCAGATAGGTACAGGTCCATTCTTTGGGGTCCTGGGGTGAGCGTGACACAGGAGACGGGGACAGCCATGACAGCAATGGCTGCGTCCTTTTGAAGAAGGCTGGCAGCTCCACTTTCGCTCATTTTTTCTGGTTTCAGGTCTTAGTGGAACCTAATGTCATTATTTTGTATCCTTTGTGAATAGGGATCATCTTTACAGTTTACCAGTTTATCCATTTGCCTAGTAAATGTTTATTTATAATAATTAGTAACTCAATTCCCAACATGAGATATAACTTCTTTGTCCTAATTTTTCCTAAGCATAACCCCTGTTGTGAAAAAAATCAAAAGCTGTATTTTTGAATGATAATAACATTTTCAAGGATATTCTGAGTCATGTAGTAGAATGTCATTATATGGGAAAGGTGTGTTCTCAGATAAAGCAGATATTTAGGGGGTGGAGAGGAGGCATCTTTTGTTAATGCCGAGCTCTCCTGTTTTCTTTGATACAAAGGCACATTTGGATTTTCTTTAAGTATACCTGCCACACATCACGATCGAAGTGGGGCGTCACTCAGCACTACTGTCCACCTTCCAGCCGAGAGACCTCAGAACGACCACGTGCCATCTCTCAATGCTGGTCCGAACACCAATGAGAGGAGGGGAGTGAAGCAGGAGCAACACGAGCCCTCTGTCTTATCTGCTTTTCCAGACTGGTGAGTTCTTTATGTGTTAAAAAGAGATATTCGGGTCATTTTTTCATTAACATAGTGGAGACTACATTAAGGTTTGGCCATTTCTTCTTAACAAACTGACCATGATGATCAGCCAAAGTCAAAGCTGCATATGTAAAACAATCATGGAGTGAGAATGTGTGTGTGTGTGTGTGTGTGTGTGTGTGTGTGTGTGTGTGTCTGAGGACGGATATTCAGAAAGGTAAGATTTCTCAATGGCTGCTTGTGAACCCTTGCCTAACGAGGGTTCCACTCTGCACATGGTGCATTCCCCGCGAATCTCTCTGAAGAACAATGCATCCCAGGGAGCCACTCAGAGACGGGCAGTACCAGGTCCTGGCAGCAAGAATCAGCACTGATTCCCCCTTGAAATATTAAAATTTAAAAAGCAGAAAAAAATTATTTTTAAAGGCCAATTGAAAGGTAAATACAAGTCTAGTGGGTGGCAGGGAAGATAGAAAGTCTCTAAAACAATGGGTTCTTTTTTTAATTAAAATTCAAGCCTGTTCCATTTCATTTATCTTTCAGACTGACTAGGAGAATCTGCTGTGGGAATAATCATTGCAATGTTCACCAAGCCAAAGCCTTGCACCACGGCCACCATTCTCTCACCTCATGGAGAGAACGAGGACGTCAGTGGCATACTAACGCGTGAGGAACGGCTGCGTGGGGTGCGCAGCTGTGCTTCTCTTAGTAGGAGCACTGACTTCAGACTCCCAGATTTGATCATGAGTGCAATGCATGCATGTCGTGAGTTTTTTCTTACTTTTTTCCCAGCATTGAATTATGAACAAAAACATAACTGTACAGTGAATAACCATACTCCATCTATAATCTACAATCAATATTTTGCTATATTTGCCTTATCATATAGCTAATTGCTGTCTACCCTCTAAATACCTAATAATCCTTTTCATTTACTTATGTATTCATCCACTCACTTATTCATTTTGTTGCCTTTTAAAGTAAGTTTAGATGAGAAAATTTGCTAGTTTAGGTGGTCAGTGATTTTGTTTGTATTTAGTGCACTGAGAACAAAATGAACAAAGGGCAGCAGCATCTGTGATGAAAAGGTACTCGTGTGTTTCCGAGTTTTTATTTATCATTCTGACAAAGATTATGTTTTTACTATGGAGAATTGAGAGTTGAAAATAATAAAATTGCTTCCTCTAAAACATATGATTCCTCAGACTCTGCAGATTTTAGCTTGTGAGGTAGGTCTAGCCATTTCCATGGCGTGTTGGCAGTTGGGTGGGATACCCACACTTGTCCCTGGTCTGTCACACCTAGTTTTCACACGTTCTAGACGCTGTGCAGTTTATCCAGTAATATGTGTGTGTGTGGCTCATTCCAGTAACCAGTGGTGATGATTGCTGACGTATCAAATAGTAGCACTATCTAACACTTTTATTGAGCATCTATTTCTTATTTGGCATCAGGCTAAATGTTTCTCATGGATTATCTCATTTAATTTACAAATGATTCTACTGTCATTATACCAGTGAGATTTAAAGAAGTAACCTGCCCAAGGATTTGCAAATAAGTGAGTGTTTAGCATAGCACGGACACATGCTATGTCTACAGTACAATGCAAGCTCTTAACTCCTATACAGCACAAGTATTACTATCCTATGACCTTTGGTGTCCTCTTGTCTCGCATAGCAGACTATTGAAAGCATACATAGGTTTCCTAAAACTACTTAATTATACCAATGAAACAAATGAATTTTGTGTAAATAGAAAATATAGATAAGAATAAAGAGAAATAATCTTTTTTCTTTTTTTTTTACATCTTGGTCTATAACCTTACTTTTTTCCCACTTGAAACACTATTAAACATGAAATATACTCTGACAATATTATTCTTTGATGCTACATGATAATAATGAAAATAGTTAAAAATAATACCATTTTTGAACACATGATGTAGCAAAATATAATCTCTAAGCTTTTACATTAAAGAAGCATTGATACATTTAATCCTCATGGCAATCCTCTGAAGCAGGTAATATTATTTCCACACTGTACAAATGAGGATACCAAGGGAGAGAAATGTTGAGAGACTTATCCAGGGTAACCTAACTGGTAAATTTCAGAGCCAGGGTTTGAATCCTAGCAAGCTTCAGAGTTTACTGTTTTAAGCACAAAATACATTATTACAGGAAAATAACCCACAGTGCATAAATTATGTATTTCTAAAATTTAATTTGTTGAATCTTTATTTTTGGACAAGTAGGTCATTTCTAATTTTCAGTATTATGAACATTTTTGTGCACACATCTCTGGTTTTTCTGTCTTATTGTTTCCTCCAGTAATTTTATTAGAAATGCTTGAGTAAATGTGTATTCTTTAAAGTTTTTTGCTATATAGTCCCATATATATTTTCTGACCTGCAGAAGAGCAGGGCAGGGTTATCTTCCCACAAGCAAGACTGAAGTGTGTCCACTTCCTGCCCAGACTGCTTAGCATTGGTTATAACGATTTACTCCTATTTCTGTGAACTTTGTAAATGGCCAATGGTCCTTCATTTGAATTCTAATTTGCATTTCCATGAGAACTCATAAAGTTAAAATTGTTCCAAAAATTTGACAGCTCTTTTAAATCTTTTGTTATTTAGTGCTCGTTAACAATTGCACATTTTTCCTGCTAGTGTTTGCGTCGGTCGTGCTGACGTGTGGAAGCTCACTGTGCTAAGGCTAACTTGTGTGTGTGGTGGTGGAGGGGCAGGGTGTGCATTCCTGGTCCTTTAATCTTTGAATGATAAGGTGTGAACAGTTTATTGTGTATAAATAAAATGCAAACATCTGAGAATCATGAGCTACGCATCAGGTTCTAGCTTGACACTGGTATCTCCCTGCCTGACCCTCGGTTTCCTCATCAGTCGAAAGGAAGAGTTGATCATTATCACCCAACAGACAGCGCCTTTCACCTGTGAAGTCTCACAGCAGAGACTCTAGAGCTGGTGCTGAGGGTGTGTTTTCACACGCACTGAATCCTCACCACACCCCTCTGCCTGCTCTATCCGCCGCCCTAGATGGGTGCTGGTTGCATAAGGGCAAGAATCGCCTTCATCACTCCTGTAACCCACCCGTCCCCTGCTTTAACCTCCTAACAGACAGATCTGAACAGGAGCCCTTGCCAATTCCCTCAGTAATGCTCAGGTAGCTCCTTCAGTTGGAAAAAGAAATGCTCAAAAGAAAGCATTTTAACAAATTGCTTTAACAAATGGATTGATTTTCTCCCTCCCATTTTCTTTCTTATTATTAAATTTTTATTTCTGCAATCTGCATCTTTTTTCCTCCTTGGTATTTTAATTAGATAGTAGAATTTAAAAATAGGGTCTTCAGTATATTAAGAAAGTTGCAGCGGTGTGTAATTTATGTGGGACAGCTGGTAGATTTCTGATTTGAGAGGATTTTTTTTTAATTCTGTCATCTGAACTTTGCTTTGGCAATGCTGCAAATTAGCAGCTATTCATTCTTTAATGAACAAGGGTTCATGTAAATTTCAGCTATGAATAAGCAATCAGGATTTCTTTGGGCATAATGGGTTATTTACCAGGCTTCCATTTCAATTTTGAACTCTTTGCTTCTTTAAACACCACCCTATATAATTTTGCAGCCATCTAATTACATATGTATATATTTACCATATAGATATTGCCTTTGTGCCTATATCTTCTCCAAATTGCTTTATTAAAATAATGGCAAAACTCACCCTACCTGAGCGGAGCTGTGACACTGAGCTCGGCAGCGATGAGGCTGCGCAGCTAGGGTAGGAGGGAGGGTGATGGTTTTGGAAGAAGTGGCCCCACGGCTGCCATGGCAGATGGCAGAGCCAAGGCACTTGGACATTTCATTATCTCCCCCCCACCCATTGGCTTCAAAGCTTTACTTCAAGACCAATCCTCAGCTGTGAGAAAGATGATTCATCTGTGTGTTTTTCCCTTTTTCTGATATGTTATGAAGCTGCCACATTGTGAGGTTTATGGAAGACCCAAGGCCGCTGGCCTGAACTGGGTTTCAGACCTGGATGCTAGACTAGTGCCTAAAGTGCTTTAGGATCGAGACAGCGCACAGTGGTGTTCGCACTCTAGCCCTCCCATCCTTCTCCCACCTTCCTTCCTTCTGACTAAAGTCCCATCGAGAAGGAAGCGTGTCCACCAAGCTCTGCACGTGTGTTCCCAGTGACAGTGGCCATCATCAGACAGGAGTGAACCTCTCAGCCTGCTGACCCCTCACCACCATCTCCTGATGGGATCCAGCAAGTCACGCCATCTCTCCGGATGTGACCTGTCCCCTTTACGGAATACACGATGGCTTAGAAAAAGTTTATCTACCTATTTAGGGGCATTAAAGCTCTGACACCACATGATCTTCCCCTTCAGTCTAACCTGAAGTCATCTATTTACAGACACAATTACCCCATTTGCGTATTTCAATTGTGTTTATACTATATATATATACAGTTTGACAGACAGGATTTGGAAACCACTCATCATTCTCAAAGCTCATAGTTGTGTCCTGTGCGATAACCGTCCAGAGCACATGCCCAGTGACATAGTTCTCAGCCAGCGCAGGGCCCTGTTGAGGCCCACAGCAAGCTGAAAGACGTCATGCAAAGGCAGAGCCCTGGAAATCCGTCAAGGCAAAGGCCACGTGCTTTGCACCCTTCGAGCCCCACAGTTAGTTTCCTGTGTGACACGAACACCCAAAAGACTTCTATTTTTGGCAGAATCAAAAGCATGGCAGCATCTTAAGCTCATTTATAATATGTGTATCCATTTATTTGCTGTAAAATATTTTTAAAATAACAGGCTGGTTCAACCATGGCCAATGCCCTTCTACTCTCCTCTTTCTCCACTCACTGTTCCCTTCGGATCTACAAGATTTTCAGCGATCCCAACAGCCCTCGGATAAGCAGGGCTCCTCTTTCCTCCCCACAGTGGCCCCCATCACCACCTTGCTGTCCCCGCAGGGGGCACTGCTAACACTGAGCACGTGAACACTAAGTGAGTTTGTGTAGTATGTTCCAGGCAAGTGGAGGGGGCAGCATTTTCTTTTTTCTTTTTCTTTTTTTTTGCATTGCCCAGTTTTTGTTCTCCTCTTGGCATTTTGAGGCATTGTGATTAAGCATTGACTCATCTGCCACCCAGCACGCCAAGCCCCTCAGTGCACTGCAGAATGGCAGAGAGGCCGAGCTGCCTTCATGCACCTCCTCTGTCTGCAACTCTTCCACAAACGTCTTTAGGTTTGGTGGATAGAGTGCAGGCTGTCGTACCCTTGCTAAGTGGGAAGTTAACTTTTGCCACTCTTTCGGAGCAGGCTGTGCAGTCTCCTCCACTGTGGTTTATATTCCCGAAATGCAAACCTATACATGGCACTTTCTGACTCAAAGATGTGACACTTCCTTACAACATGCTGAAATGCTACTGGACTCTCATGTGTTATGCAAAGCCTCACAGAAAGCCCACACCTGCTCCCCCCAGCCCAAGCCTGCCCTGTCCACTGTGTCCTCTGACCTGGCTGCACCACACCACTGCCCGGACCCTCATAGCAGCATGTTTTACTTTTGGGCTCTTCACCCTCCCTTTGGCTAAGAATGTCCACTTTCTTCCTTCTGGAAACATCTGATTCCTTCTTCTCCCATAAACGCTGTCTCAGCTTCCTCGATCCCTCCAGGTAAACTCTGCGTGCTCCTTGGTGCTCTGTTGGTGTCACCCATGTGTGGTGGCCAGGCTGTGGGAGTTGGCTGGCAGCGTCCCAGATACCCCCACTGGACTGAGAGCTTGTGCTGGGCTCTGCAATTTCTCACACATTTCTTATGACCATGGAGGTACATTAGTGTTCGTTTTCCATGACCCACATGGGAGGTGTGGCTAGAAGCTTTGTGAGGATCCCTTTCACCCCCAGACTTGACAGCTGCACAGCACCTGCCAGCCTCTGCCCCTGGCGCAAGGAAGCTGCCTCTGCAGCCCAGGCCTGACCAGAATCTGATCTCGGTTACACAGTCATTCTGATGTAATGTCTCCCTGCTCAGGGCGCACGGCCTGGCAGCCCAGCTGGTGGGGTGGAGAGAGGAGCGCGGGAGACTGTGACCTGAGACCGACACCCCCACAGAGAGGCCATCCAGGGGGGCTGGAGCCCTTTGAGGCACCAAGGAGGCCTCCTGCTTGCATGGATTAGTCAATTAGGTAAATATTACTCCTGGGCCCGTCTGGGAAGAAATAACAAACAACACACTCTGCAAATGGAAAAGCTGATGCAGGCCCAGTGACTGTGATCCAGGTGGCGTCTCCGCCCTGCACTAAATCAGGGGAGGTCATTAATATGCTAAAAATGCCGCAGCCAATTGGCTCCCATGGAGACAGCTCCGAAGCCTTCATGAATAATCCATGCAGCACCTGGAGGCATGAAATTTTCATGGCAGGCTTGGTAGACACAGCCAGGGGTGCAGGGAGGCGCAAGCGCGAGACACGCCTGGCTCCTGGGGGTGGGGCCTCCGGCCCACTGCGCAAGCTACAGGGCTGCCCCAGAGCTCGGGAGGGAGCCGGACCCTTGGCCACGTGCCAGGAGACTATAGCATGTCCCCAGTCTCGGCATGAAAAACAAAAGCAAAAATGAAATTTATTTTCCAGAAACAGCTCTGAGCCTGTGTTCTCTGTTTACTGTGAGCAGAGCACGGCTCAGCACCCCATTCCCAAGCTGCTCCCCAAGCTGATGATCTTCTAAGTCACAGTCTTCATCCTGCACACCCTCCACACTCTACACCTGCTGCCTTTGGTGTCAGGAAACTTCAACCCCCATGCCCAGAGCTTGGGCAGAAACACCAAGATCCACTTGCTCTCAGGCTGGCTTTATCCGTCGCTGTCTTGTTCTTTCTTTGAATTTATAAACCTCTACTTTCTTTATAAAATAGGTAGCAGCTGTCCACCCGTGAAGCTGTGAGGATTTCATGGAATGCACAGAACAATCAACGGTGCAGTTCTAAGGCTAGACCTCCCTCATCTGTCACTCAGGACGTCTTCCCTGCTGTCTGAGCAAGCCCGCCTCTCTCCACCAAGGGGACATCCTCCTCTCCATCAGAATTTTATTCTGGATGTAATACTCTTTATTGAGCAATTGAGTATGGAAGGGTTTTTCGATGATTTAAAAGCAGGAGGCGGTTGTTTCCAAGAGAGTTAAAACATTAGACTCCCGTAAGTTGGCGTCTGTTCATCACATTAATGAGCACTGTTATTTAAGTGCTCTGAGCTTTTATCTTCAGGTGTTGATTTAAATCACTGCTAGTCTCTCTAGTTTACTCTGTTACGCCAATAATCCTCCTTTGGTTTTAATGATTCACTTGTTTTCTTGTTTGTTTCGTTGAATTGATGTATTTTGAAATTACAGCGGCCTGGACCCTTTGTTAGTCTGTTTCAAGTCAGACAAACAGAAATCGCTCAGTAAACATAAAGGGAATCTTCATTTCCAAAGGGAAGAATCACACCCCCTGCTCGCCACTATTTTTCTTTCAATGACAAGGATGCAGTTTCAGAAATATTAAACTGAGTCACAGAATAATTTAAAGTGTGTTAGTATCATAAGAGATGCAGTCTATGTAAATATCAAATACAGTTATTTAAAAAAAAACCTACCTATGTAAGAGGTGGGAGCAGTGGCCTGGGGGTGGCGGGCAGAGATCCGAGGGGGGCAGCTCTGGCTTGGACACGAGCAAACTGCGTTCTTGGTTCGTTTCTCTGTCCCCATGCTCCTTTGCTTTCTTCAGTGGCTGCCTCCCAGATGTAGGAAGAGACAGTTGTCTTGTATGCATCCCCTAGGCAGCTTCTCTCACCCCTGCAGGGCAGGCCTCAGCCCTTTACACCACCCTAAGGTGGGCCTCCCGCACCATGCTGCCAGGGCCTACGCCATCCCCAGCCAAGCCCAGCCTCAGAGGGCCCATCCCTGGGTGTCACCCCCAACCCTTCGGCTGCCCAAATCAAATGCTCGGTCATCGTCCTGGCCTTTCCCTTGCTACTCACAGAACCAAGTCTTTGGGATTTCACTCCCTGAGTGTCTACAGGATCCCCCCGACCCCCACCTACTTGCTTCCTGTCCCCTCCCACTCTTAGAGCCCCAAGAGTTTTCAGAGATTACTGCAGTTGCCCCACGATTTATCCAGGATCTTCTGTTCTCACCCCTCCAAACTCCTTCTCTGCTTTGCTGACTGTTATGTTTCCCATAATCAAACTTAATCCTGTCATTCTCTTGTTTAAAGTTTTGCAAAGGCTCCCTTTCATCTCGAAGGGAATCCAAGATCTTGAGTGGTCACCCAAGGCCCTTCATGCTCCAGCCCCTGCGTACCTGCTCTTATCTGCAGCCTGTTGCAACCTCCCTGTGTCTCAGCACACGCCGCCCCTGACCCCGCACAGCCGCAGCAGAGAGAGATGTCCTCGCAGACGGGACAGCAGGCGTTAGCACAAATGACGAAAATCAGACTTAGAGACTTGATCACAGAATTGCTTTCAGATTCACCTTCCTCAACTGCCTGGCATTTGCTGAAAGCAAGGACAACATATTACTGGTAATCTTTGGCATCTCGTAGCTAAATATATGTGGCTGACATTTTTGCAATACTTGCTATGTGCCAGATAGTAGCTATGTCTTTTCCAAGCATCATTTCTTAGTAATAGCTTTATGAAGTAAGCATGTTTTTCTTCTTTTTTTAATATGTCACATATCCAAAATGAGGTCTGCAGCATGCATAAATTATAAAATATTGTAATCAAATGAACACCCTAAAACCCACATGACAAGTTAAAAACCAGAAAAATATCTGGAGTTGTGCCTTTCCTTGCGCACGCCTCCCGTTCCACACGCCCGGGTCCTACTCCAGAGGGGAGCTGTGTCCTGATTTTGTGTGTTTATTCTCTTAGAGTTTTGAATTATTTTTATGTATGCATGTGTGTGATCCAAAGAGTATTTGTCTCATCTTCTCTTTTTAAAGATGTTTATTCAATCAAACTTGATAACAGCATTGTTTGTATCTTCTTCCTAATATTTTTTCTCCTTGACTTACAGATAAATTAAACTAGGCAGGCAAATCTAAAAACCTGATTCTGTCAAATACTTATTGTAGTACTGTCAATTTTTTAAAGAAGTTTTTATATTTGAGACTTTTTTAATTATTAAGAGAATGCTTTCTTTGAGTAGAAGCAAACTAGACATTAGGCTTTCTCTTATCCTGGATGAAAAACAGCAAATTTTTGAGAAGCTCAACATTGGTTAAAAACATATTTGGTACCCAAATGAGCTGAAAATGTATGTCCCTGCAGAAAACCTGCACATGAATCTTTATAGCAGCTTTATACAGAATTGCTAAAACTTGGAAGCAACCAAGATGCCCTTCAATAGGTCAATGGATAAATGAACTGTGTTATTATCCAGCATGGAGAAGAAATGAGTTGTCAAGTCTCAAAAAGACATGGAGGAACCTTAAGTGCATTTCCAAGTGAATGAAGCCAAAGTGAAAAAGGCTATGTAATTTATGATTCCAATTATATGACATTCTGGAAAAGGGAAAACTATGGAGACAGTAAAAAGATCAGTGGTTACAAGAGGTTTGGGGGGAGAGAGGGATGAAAGAGGAATCACAAAAGATGTTTTAGGGCATTAGACTACTCTGTGTGATGCTGTAATGGTGGATACATGATGTGCATTTGGCAAAATTTACAGAATGTACAACACCGAGGTGTGACTCCTAGTATAAGCTATGAACTTCAGTTAATAATGACGTATCAACATTGGTTTGAGAGTTGTCACAAATGTACCGCACCAATGCAAGATGTTAATAATAGAGAAATTTTGTGGGTATAGGAGGGAGAGAGTATATGGAAAGTCTCCATATTTCCTGTTAAATTTTTCTATAAAATGCTCTAAGAAGTAAAATATATTAATTTAAAATAAAAAATTACATATGTAGAAGTCTTGAGAACACTTGAGTGCAAACTAGACCAGAGAAGAAATTATCACAAACACATGGAACATCAATAAGAGCCAGAAACCTCCAACTCTTTACTTGGACTTAACATAGATGCTTTTTGAAGAGGACTAACAGAAGGTGAAGTTCAAGTTGTTTCCTTATTGAGAGCAAGCTGAGTGATGGCTGGCATTACAAGAAAGTTTCAGTCTTTACAAGATGCATCAGAACATATCCAAGTTCAAGTAGCTGCAACGGAAACATCCTTCAAAATCCATCAGATGAGCGAAAAGCAACTTCTGACAGCGTTAAAAGATGCTTTGAAGGGAAAGTCTGATGTTCCAAGAAGCCCGAGGCTGCTTTCACCAGAGGTGGGAGATGGAAACAGGGAGCAAATGAATTTATTACAATAAAAATGGTCTAAAACTCTAGAGAAAGTTAGATTGAGCCTCTGGATGGACAGATGCTGCACGTGAGTGTTTTTGCTACTGTTCCAGAAAAGGCAAAGTGGAGAGTGGGAACGTGGAAACGGAAACAGTGAACGTTTCAGAACATACAGGCTCCGAGGAGGTGATTCAAAGAAATTTCAAAGAAACCGATTGAGGTAGCCTAATCAAATATTTACTTTAAAACTGTTGAAGAAGAAAAAAAACCAAACATATGCTAAGTTAACTGGAGAAGGTGAAATAGCTGATGCACTTAAAGATCACGTGAAGTGTCTAAACAAAGAAAGTATCATTGCGATTAGGAAAAAAAAAAAGCAGAAAAGGAGAAGCAGCTGCTCTAGAGGAAACTTCAGATCTGCCCAGAAATGTACCAAGAAGAAAAAAAATGAATTTCCACCAAAGATCTGATTTAGAGAAATCTTACCCTGTAAAGATAGAAGAGAAGCTTTCCAAAGCAGATACAAACCCACACAATACCTGGTAATAATAATAAACAACTACGTTACTGGTTTATACATTTACTATATGTAGTACACTTTTAATTGATATTTTAGGGTATACTCCTCCTACTTGTAAAAAAGAAAGAAAGAAAGAAAGAAAGAGAAAGAAAGAAAGAAAGAAAGAAAGAAAGAAAGAAAGAAAGAAAGAAAGAAAGAAAGAAAGAAAGAAAGAAGTAAAAGAACAGAAAAGTTAACTGTAGAACAGCCTTAGGCAGGTCCTTCAGGAGGTGTCCAGAAGAAGGCGTTGTCATCACAGAGGATGACAGCTCCGTGCGTGTCATTGCCCCTGAAGACCTTCCAGTGGGACCAGACATGGAGGTGAAGACAGTGGTGCTGATGACCCTGACCTTGTGCAGGCCTAACTAACACATGTGTTTGCCTTAGATTTTAACAAAAAAGTTTTTACAGTAAAAAAAAAAAAAAAAATTAAATAGAAAAAGTTTTATAGAATAAGGTTATAAAGAAAATATTTTTGTACAGTTGTACAATGTGTTTGTGTTTTAAATTGTGTCACTGTAAGCGAAAGAGTCAAAAAGTTAACAAAATAAAAGTTTATAAAATAAAAATGTTTCAATAAACTAAGATTAATTTATTATTGAAGAAAAAAAAATTTTATTAACTTATTTAATTTAATAATTAATTGAATTAATTATTTTAATAAAATTAAAAAATTGTATTAATTTTTATTAATTTACTCTACACTAAGTCTAGGCTATTTATGAAGTCTACAGTAGTGCACAGTGTTGCCCTAGGCCTCACGCCCATTCACTGCTCACTCACTGACCCACCCAGAGCAACTTCTCCAGTGAGTCGTGCAAGCTCCATTCACGGTAAGCGCTCTATACATGTGTGCCATATTTCATCTTTTATGACATATTTTAACTGTCCCTTTTCTATGTTTAGACATGCTTAGATATGCAAATACTTACCATTGTGTTACAGCTGGCTACAGTATTCAGTACAATAACATGCTGCAAGGTGTGTAGCCTGGAGGACAGGCTACCCCATGCAGCCGGGTGTGTGCTAGACGTACCATCTAGGCTTGCGTGAGTGCACGTTGTGATGCTCTCACCACAGTGAATGTGCCTAAGGACACCCAAGAGCATACCCGATTCATTAAGTGACCCATGGCTGTGTATTACATGCTGGGCGTTTCAGAAATATGTGTCCATGACCCTAATGCATGCACACAGACTACAAGCGCATGTCCCTTTGCAGCCTGTGCTGTGGTCCTTCAGCAAACAGCCTGCACTGAGCCCATGGCAGGCATGCAGGGAGATTCCATTTTTTTACATTTCTAATGAGTGATGTTTCGTTATAATTACCTCTATGTCAAATTCATCCCCACCAGATCAGGCTGCTCAACATCCAAAACAGGGATGGAGAGAGAAGGGCTTGGAAGGCGACCAGAGAGGGAGCATCTGCATTGGCTGCCCTCGTGCAAGACAGTGATGCTCAGATGTGTGCCTTGGGCTGGAGCCACGGGGCACTTTGTGAGCAAGCTGTGAGGAGGGAGAGCCCCAGAAACCCGGGACATGCTGCTGGCTGCGGCCAAGACGTAATTTTCTTTGCTGCGCATGACGCCACCCCACACACTGTCCCTTGCTGAGTCACCCCATCTAGCCAAGTGTCTGCAGCTGACAGGCATCGCCAGGTGGGGACCAGCACAGACACAGCCTGACCCAAGCAGCGTGGGGCCTCCCCGCCAGGCACACACATGTTCATGACAGCTTTTCTATCCAGTTTGGGATCTTATCCAGAGGACTATTTTAATCAATTTACTTCCCTGAGTTCGGACTTAGTGACCAGGCTAGCGTTTTGGAGGATTAACTGTTGCAGTCACCTTTGGCTTTGCAGGGGAGGGGGGTGTCTAAGAGTGTTTGCCTTCTCACTCCTGCCTAGCTCCAGCATCAGCCTGTGCCTGGCCGGGGAGAAGTGTGCGCTCCTGTGGGCCTGCAAGCCCCTGCTCCGGGCTCCACCAACACCTGCAGGTGGTGAGCTCCCTGTCCCCTCGAGGGTAGCAGGACCTGGGAACATGGGCAGCTTTCTCGGTTCCAGTCTCCCTTTGTTGCATGTGTGGCTGACCCTGTCAGAACCTCTGGCTCCCACACAACAGGAGCCTGCAAAACATCACCTTGAACTTGGCTATCACTAGAAGAGGCTCCTCAACTGACAGGCAGAGGCGGTGGGACTCCTCTGCCACCTGACAGGCTCAGCCGTGTGGACCCTTCCGGAACCACAGAGGCCCACGCACTCCCTGACAGGCTGCGTGGCGGGCGGCTCTCTCGACACACCTCCAGGGATTCTTAAAGCATGGTTTGAAGTTTGGGCTTGCCTTTGCTCTGCAGAGATCTCAGGCCCCTCATTTAATTAGTTTATTTAAATTCTGAACTTCTCCAGGTTATCAAAAGTGGTAGTAATGATAGCAGAAAATTAATCCAACCAAAGAGGTAGGTGGACAGAAAGGTTGCGCTTCACTTTCAGTCTGTTAACATCCACAAGTCTCTGCATTCCAATTATCCGTAAAATGATTTCAATTTTTTAAATTTTATATCTGGCTTAGTATTCAAAGCAGACAATGGCTCTGTGAAGGGAGAAAAAATGTAGGACAGCTACGGAAATTAGTACAGGCCCCTAGGCCCAAAGCCTTTCGAAGGAATTAGGCCAGGCTCAAGCAAACTCAGGCTGTGAAGGGTAAGACGTACACGTGACTTCCACCATGCACAGCTCCGCCCCAGCAGAGTCTAGAGTCCTGCTGAGGGTCGCTGGGAGCAGGTAGCGCTTTGCTTTTCCTTGTTTCTCTATTTCAGTCACCAACATTTAAAATATAACAATACAGTATCTGTCTTGCAGCATTTTTAAAAGTTTTCAGTAAATTGGTAAAAACAAAAATTGTGGATGCTGGCGTGTGGGGTGAGGTTGCTTCTCTCTCCCAACTTAACTCACCAACCGCATCTCATGGAATACTCCCTGTTCTGAGAGGTAGCTGATTGCAACAAATTTCCATAAAACACAGTAGTTTTAATAATGGCCGTATTTTGTTTTGCTCACACATTTATGACGTGGGCTGGGCTGGGCAAGGCAGCTCAGCTCTGTTCCGTTTGGTGTCAGCTGGGGCAGCTCGAAGTCTGAACACAGAATCACCTAAAGGCGCCCTCACTCCCGTGTCACGGAGTACGTGCTCCATGGAGCAATGTACACTCTCCAGTGTAAGAAGAGTGCGTGGGGAGGGACATGCAGCCATAGTGGATGGTGCAATTGGCCACAGCAGGCATTAATATACTCATGTCACTGATAAGGAAATCAAGGCACAGTGTGGTAAGGGGCTGTTCACATTCACCCAGGGATGAGCAAGAACTCAAACTCAGACCAGTTTGGCCTCAAAGACTCCTCTTTTTCCTTTCTTTCCTTTGTTCCTTTTGTTGCTGTTGGACTCTGTGTTTGTTTTGTTGGTTGGTGAGCTGTTCCTTTTTGTCATGAAGCTGCCCAGTAGCCCAGCTGGGATATAAACCATGGTTACTCTGACACTGAATCCAAATGGACATTCAAGGTCTAGGTCTTCTCCTTAACTTTGCAACCAAGGGAGGTAGAGTACTTTATCAAGAGCCTAGCGCTGCTGCTCTTCATTATGGCAACCCTACATCACTGGCCCTCTTCCTGCAGAGATGCAGAGGCCATGTCTTCCACTGTAGGACATTCAGATTCAGGCTGCGGCGTCTGGCTGCCCAGTTTGAATCAAGTCCTGGCTGCTTAGCTGTAGAGCCTTAGGTAAGGTCCTTAACTTCCATCCTTAGTTCTCTCATGGAGAGGAAGGGGATGGCCACAGTACCTGCCATAGAGGGTTGCCACCAGGAACAAATGAGGTACCTGGTGGGCAATCCAGCATCTAGCAGGTAGTATCGTCCACGACACTCAGCACAGTGCCCGGGACAGGGCAGATACACGCAGACAACACTAACCAATGATCAAAGCTCATACAGATGCGTTTACTAACTCATTCAGTACATTTTATTGAATGGCATGCTGACGCCCACGGATGTGTCTTGAATTCAGCTCTGCAAACTCGGACAGCTCACACTCCTTTCTCAAGCCTATTACTGTGCAGTTTTTCCATCTGCACAATAAAATAATAAGTTTTATGAGCTACTACTTTTTCCAGCTTTCATACTTATGACCCCTTATCTATACAGTATCGTGACTCCATTTATAGTTAATAACCTGCAGGATTATTATCACAGAATCCTGACCTGAAGCCTGGGAATGCTTTCATTTTAAAGGGGAGTTGCATGAATCAGAGAGAAACATTGGTTTCACTCCTTGGGAAAAAACAACTGTTATTAACCGTCGTAGGCTGGTCTGGTATTGTGAGGCTTATACTGAATAAATAAACGACACTTCTTAAAACAGGGCACTTGAGGCAGTTCAATTTATGGCGACATTTATTTGTATTGTTTCTGCCTACATTTTCCTACTACCCTCCATGAGTAAGCAAGGCTCCTTGGACTTCCTGGCCTCAAGTGGATTTTGTGTTTTTTTCCACCTGGCTACAGAATGAAGACAGCTGTCCCTGTGTTTCTGGAAAAGCTGGACCACTAAAGTGTCTGTGCTGGGGCCCTGCAGAAAAGCAGAGGAAGTATCAGGGAGAAGAACAGCAGGACCGGGCGCTGAGCGGCAGGCTCTGGACACTGGGGCGGGGTCAGTGGCCGAGCATCAGGGCCTCACTCTCACTCCCAGACAGCTCTGGGGAGATGGAGACCTCCACGGGGGCCCTGCTAGTGTTGGGGGAGGCTGTATTCCAGCGTGGGAGCCCCCAGACGGAGCACATGTCTGTGTCTGGACCTGCCAGAGCAGGAGAGCCACCTGCCCTCAAGGACCATTCAGCCGAGATGATGAGGACAGGAGCAGAGCGTGAGCTCAGTGAGTGACACAGGAGGCCACCCAACCTTCTGGGGGTCATGTGAGCTGTCTAGATTCCTACAGGACTTGACGAGAGACAGAGAGGGGGCTTCCCAATAGTGCAGGGGGACTCTCCTACCTGCCGATAGGATACGGGTTTGCCTCAGGTGTAATTTGACTTACAGGGAATATGGCAATGTGAACTTTCTTTCAAAACTGTGCTTTGTAGTAAGAATCATACGTGGAGTCACCCATAGTACTTCACTAAAATAAGGAAGTGTTGGGTCCCCTTGGAAGGCGATGCATTTTGAGGTTAACTGACAAGGTGTCATAATTCTCATTTCTGCTCGTGCTATTTCTTTAGTTTACTTGAGAGCATTTCTCTTCATTGTTGTTGATACCCTCATCCAACTTGCCCTTCGAGGTGCAGATAGGCTGGTCTTTCAGTATACACTGAAGCTCTGCATGGCAGGCAAAGTGCTGGGTGCCTTGCACACATTGTCCCATTTCGTCCTCGTATCAGCTCTACAAGGGAGATGCTATTGTTCTCACACTGCAGAACCCAGACGAGGAAACTGAGACTAACTTCAGCTGGGTGACTCCCCCACAATGCTATGTCGAGAAAGGAAAGAATTAGACCAGATTAGCTCCAGCCCAAAATCCATGCTATTAAAAAAAAAAAAAAAAAAAAAAACGCTATTTCCCACCCCTTTATTGGAGGGGTTTTCCCACCACATTGATTCAGACAACCTTGGATCAGTAGGATCCCAAAGGCCCAGCAATGCCACACATGCCATGGGACAGGGCAGCCGTCTCTATCACCGGCCATGCTGTGTCCTCTAAACACTTTATTCTGCCCACAAACTTAACAAGGAGACCGGGCTCTGCTCTGCAGTATTGAGTATGTGGAGGACTGACAGTGACCTTGGCGTTTAGACAAACAAAGCGATGGCTCCGGCTAGGATGGGTCCACTGCCAGGTGGAGGATGGAGGCGGGCTGCAGTGCGGCGGTGTTGTGGGTAATCTGAGCGGGTGTGAAGACTGAAGACAAAGAACTATGGGGGCCACGAAGAGACGGACACAGAAAGACAGAGAGAGACAGACAGTGCAATGGTCAGCTGGGGCTGCCTTAGCAAAACGCCACAGGCCGGGAGTCTCAGACAACAGACGTCGCGGTTACAGTCCTGCAAGCTGGAAGCCCCAGATACAAGGTGTCAGCGGATTTGGTTCCTTCCAAGCTCTCCCCTTGGGTTGCTGATAATGATGATCACCTTCTCCCTGCGTCCTCCTGTGACCTTCCCTCTGTGAGGGTCTGTATCCAAATGTCCTCTCCCTATAAAGACACCAGTCCTACTGGATTAGGACCCACCCTGATGAACTGACTTTAACTTAATCATGTCTTTAAGTCCCTATCCCCACATGCAGTCACAGTCTAAGGTACTGGGGGTTAGAACTTCAACATATAAATTTGTGGGTGGGGGACAATTCAGCCCATTGTGTGTGTGTGTGTGTGTGAGAGAGAGAGAGACAGAGAGAGAGAGAGAGAGAGAGAGAGAGAGAGAGAGAGAGAGAGAGAGTCTACAGCCCCAACACAGGGCTCCTGTGTGTGCTGGGCATGGGGGTGAATGACTCTCAGGCAGGCAGGGAGCTGTGGATTCCAGACACCACTACGGTTTAGCCCGAGAGAGACCCGGCTCCATGACCTTGGAGCTCCTTTGCATTGCACTTGAGTCCTGCGACTTAGTCTCTGCATGGGCTCCATCTGAGCCTCCCACGGGCCACCGGGTGAGTCACTCAAGACAGGTAAGGCCAGAGGAATGTGGTCACCAATGTGGCCCATCCTGGAGGGCCCTTTCAAGACCTGGCGGGCACATTAGGGCAAAGGTACAGAGGACAAGCGCAGCAGTAACGAGCCAGAACGTGCCCTCAGGGCACCCGGCTCCCGCTCCGCACCCTGTCTGGGCTCAAGAGCCCCTCACCCCCCACCCTGAAATTCTGCTTCCCTCCCCTGCCTCACTCCTGCCACCTTGTCATTCCAAAGTCCCACCACTTCTGCAGGAGCAACCCTCATTAGGACTTCCGCCTCCACGAGCCCTGGTTGTCTCCTTCATTGATGTGGTTTTGCTCAGCCCAGAGAAGGGAAGGAAAGCAAACCGTGTGGCCTCCTTCCCGGGTGCCAGGCACTCTGCTTTCATGTTTGTTCTTCTTAAGCCCTTTCATGTAAGTGTAATTATTATCTCATTTTAGAGATACGAAAACAGAGACTCAAAGAAGTGACCTAAATGCCCCAGCCTAACGCAGAGTTAGGGGCAGACGTGAGTTCAGAGCTTCTGTGTCTGGCACCAATGCACAGGTGGTCTCTGTGTGCTTGGCTGGGACAAGGAGAGAGCTGCGTGGCGCCTTCTTGCAGGGGTGCCTGCCCAGGGCGCTGAGTCTAGAGCTTGACTAAGGACTCACCCTCTAATTAGAAAGTTTAAATGTTTTGTCCTTAATGAGATAGTGAGTTTAAGCAGGGACCCGCACAATTGTATATTTTCCTTCAATTCTGTCCTTGCCCTGGTTGCTAGCCATCGTGCAGTGCTCGACAGGTAATTATTCATGGTGTGGACACTCAGGATTTTAAATGGCTTTCTTTTGGATGTGAAGAGGACTTTAACTGTCCTTAAGACATGAAATGTGAAGTCAAGTGTCTGTACAAGATAAAATTAAAAGGAAGTGTTACCATCTCTGCTCCACGTGCACAGGGCGCAGACCCCGAGAGGGAAGATGACCTGCAGGCTGACCCCGCAGCCAGCACTTGCTGCTGCTTCTCTGCCTCCCCACCAAGCCACGCGTGCAGGTCCGTGAAGCCAGTTACAACCTGCAGTACATGGAGAATTTGTTTACAGAGTTTTCATCCTTGGCTTTCTGAGGAATTTAGAGTAAGATTGTCATTGATTCATGCGTTTGCCCCATACAACATTATTTATCCAGAACTATTCCTTTCATCGCTGCATTGCTACTGACAGTCGGCATACACTTACCTCGCTTTGCCTCAGCTTTCTCTTCTGTAAAATGGGGTTCATTACACCTACTGCACGCGGTAATCATACCTACTTCATACACTTGTTGTGAGGAACAAATGAATCATCATGTGAAAAGAACTTAGCAAAGTATCCAGAATGTTGTGAACACATAATAAATATTTGCTCTAAGCATTCCTTCTGTATTTGGCTTGAAGCACTCAATTAAGTGTTAGATTAGCAATAATTCATTTCTGAGGGGGGTTAAGAGTTATTACTTTTGGAAATATCTTTACATTCATTTCCCTCTTTCTCCATTAGCATTGATGTATAGTCTTTTTTCAGCCATTTACACAGAGAAGCAAACTCTTATATCACATTAAAAGATGAAGATGAGCAGAAAACAACAAAAGGCATGTTGAGAAACGCATGTTATATGATCAGGTAGGTTTCTTTCTTTCTTTCTTTCTTTCTTTCTTTCTTTCTTTCTTTTTTTTTTTGAGACAGAGTCTCGCTCTGTTGCCCAGGCTAGAGTGCCGTGGCATCAGCCTAGCTCACAGCAACCTCACACTCCTGGGCTCAAGAATCCTTCTGCCTCAGCCTCCCGAGTAGCTAGGACTACAAGCATGCGCCACCATGCCTGGCTAATTTTTTCTATATGTATTAAGTTGGCCAATTAATTTATTTCTGTTATTAGTAGAGACGGGGTCTCACTCTTGCTCAGGCTTGTTTCAAACTCCTGACCTTGAGCGATCCGCCCGCCTCGGCCTCCCAGAGTGCTAGGATTACAGGCGTGAGCCACCGCGCCCGGCCTCAGGTAAGTTTCTTAACTAGCTAAAGGAGTGGATTTCAACATGGACTGTACAAGATACTTAATATAATACGGAAGAAAATAAAAGGATTTCTATGTATATTTATTTTCATCTAACAAATTAGAAAACAAATAGGGCTTCACTGGTATTTCAGGTACCAACTGACAAAAGTGTATGTAGAAATAGAATGAATGAATTTACCTTTTGGCATGGAAGCTTTTTTCTTTTTTTCTTTTTTTAACTACTTCAGCTGCATAATCACACATGTCTGGAGATTGCAGATTTAAGCAGTGGGCACCAGCCTCGTAGGTGGGATTCACATTAATGCTTTGGCAAAAGGGAACAGGTAGCCCTGAATGCTCAGGCCACTTGCCAACACTGTATATCCTGAGAATTCCTTTCCAGGGGGAAGAACGTTTCCCCAACGCATAGCACACCACGTGGCGTGTGGCATGTGTTCACTCAATAAATGTTAGTTATTGTTATCTTACTATGATTAGTTAGGTAATATACTGTTACTAAGTATTCTATGTTTTTTTTTTTTTTTTTTTACTTAACCCTCACAATATTCATGCAAAGTTATGCAATATCATCCCATTTCAAATACCAAAACCAAGACCCAGGGAAAGCGTGTGATTTGCCCAAAGTTATGCAGCCTCTAAGCTCTAGAATTAAAGGTAAAACCTCTGTCAGCTCAGCATGAGGTTCTCTCAGTCTCTGTGCTCATCTAAAGGGAGCCAAAGAAGAGAAGCTTCTACTTCAAGTATATCACTCACTCACTGGGCTACCTGGAAGAGCATCAGAAGAGAAATCGTCTTGAAGCTTGTCTTTCTTTGCTGTCACGACATAAAGGCAAACTATTTCTACAACATATTGTTACATGTGAAGAAAAGTGGACTCTTTTTGACAATTGCAAGTGTTCAGCACAATGATTGAATAAAAATGAAGTGAACAGAAACACAGTCCAAAACAAAATATAAAAAAAAAGCTAAGGGTGTCTGTCTGGTGGTCCAGTGCTGGTACTATCCACTACAACTTCATGAAACCTGGTCATTTGATTACAGCAGGTATCTACTGCAACCAACGGGATGAAATAATGAAGATGCTTGTGATTAAGCAGCCGAGATTGGTCAATAGAAACAGGCAAATCATCTTGCAAGACCACATGTTGCACAGTCGATGCTGCTCAAGCTACAGAGGCTGCACTTGGAAACTTTGTCATTCACCATACTCACCAGACCTTGCACCAACTGACTATCACTTCTTGCAGACTTTGGACCGCTTCTTGCAAGGAAAAATATTCAATTCTCAACAAGCTGTGGAAAATGTCTTTCGTGATTTCATCACTACTTGCTCTCTAGGCTTCTTCACTGTTGCATAAACCAGCTACAGTTAAGGTGGCAAAACTGTGTCGACAGTTTAGGCGCATGCTTTCATTAATTGTACCGCTTCTTGTTTGAGATATACTAAGCTTTTGATTCAAAAACTGACATTTCATATTTAATGAGCTAATACTATACTATTTCACTTTTTTCATTTTTTTAAGTCAAGAAATACTCTCACTCCACTTACAATTTTTGTATCATGGAAGATAAGTGAGTTATCTCATAAAAGCCAGAAACCATGTCCCTGGAAGAAAGGGACATGTCCCTTATCCCCTGTTGCTTTCTTAACTCCTTCTGTCCAGACCATAGACCCACAGAGGACCTTGGGTCCCCTGCACCTTCTCATTTCTCAGTTGCAGGAAATGAGGTCAGAGGTCTATATTACTTGCCTGTGATCACACAGTGAGGTCATATCAGCGTCAGGACAATTCAGATCGACTGGGCTCTTTCTTCACACATCTCTGCTGTCTGCCACCTTGCTCTGTCTCACCTGCCTAGTTCCTGACTGTCCTTGGATTTAGTCACCTGGGGTTTGTCACTGGCCATCACTGCTTAGACCCCAGACCATCACTGAATCTAAACCAACAGAGATGCATACAGTGGTGCCACACGGGCCTCGTGCATGTTCTCTGCTAGAGGCTCCTCTGGTGCCTCCTCCCCACTGTCTTCATGGCTTTGCAGTGAACTCTTCTGTATCTACTCAGACCGTTAGAATCTGTGTGTCACGAGTTCTCAGACACAAAGCATATCCTCAAGCCCTTCCATGTGGGGTGTGCTGTCTGCTACCTGGGAACCTTTATCACTTGGGTGTTACAGACATGTATATAAAAATGCACACAAACACACCTACCTCACACAGGCACATATATGTACGTGTGCCTGCATGCACACAAGCACATGTGTGCATACACACAAAGGCACACATGGCTTCCAAACTATGCCATCTATTTTGCATCAGAGCTCTGAGTGATTGATTTGATAAAACAAAAAAATACATGGGGGCTCTGTCTCGTCTGCAGACTACCTACGAGATACAATTTCTCTGAGATTTTCAAACCGTCTGGCATCTGCAGACTTCAAAACCACTTATAGATGTTATAAAACCAGCTCTGATTGTATCATGATGATTGCTGACATTTAGTGTCTGTCAGCCTGGAAAAAAAAATAAAAAAGGAAAGAAAGAAAAAAGCTTTGCCCCCTGCTAGGATTTCCCAGCTGGGGAAGCCGAGGCCCCTGCTGCCAGGGACGGCCTCTGGGGCTGTGGGCCGTAATGCTCCAGTAGGTCCTTTCTGAGGCCACGCATTTCTTGGGCCACAGAGTTCTCATTTCCCTCCTGACCACACTGGTTCCTGTGTCCTTTCACCTGACCCCTTTGACTGACAAACTGGAACAGTACCTGGGAACAAAAGGCGGTTATATAAAATCTAAAGCAGCATATTAATATTTCATTAGCAATTCTTCTCTCTCCCAGGCTGACTGACAGCTCCGTCAGGATAGTGGCAAAGCTGATTTTAATTATTTTTTTCCAACTTGCATTGCTCCTCTCCTGCCTCTTCCTGCTGCAAATCAGTCAGAACGTTCCCTTCATTATTATCATAAGCGCTCAGCAGTCTCTAATTACTCCAAAGAATTTCTTATCTTTTATTTCTAAAGCTGAGATTTTAAAGAGAAGGAGAAAGAGGGAGAGAGCCATAATTAACCATGCAGCTGTTGGTAGTCTGCCCAAGTCTAGGACTGCGGCGGTCCCCTCTCGTGTTGGTGCGGAGACGGGGCGCAATAATGATACGACTTTCTTCAAAGCAGGGAGAGCCGTGCATACAACACACTCCCTTTGGGAATGCTCTTCAGAATCCATTTTTAATACCAAGATGATTAAAGAGCAGACTCAGGAAGGCACTGGCACACACATGGCTAAGTGCGCAGGGCTCCCTATTGCCGGCTGGCAGCCTGGGATGTGGCTGGGCGAACCTCTCTCTGGGAGAAACCAGGAAACACCATGATGTGTCTCTCTGCTGGGCACATTGCAGGACTGGGTTGCTCCCCTGGGAAATGGGTCTCCTGCCCACATGCAAGTGCCAAGCACAAAGGAGAGGGACCATTTCCAATGAACGATGAAAAATATATAATCTAGCCACCCCGGAGGCATACAGCCTTGTCATTAGATATAAAAAGCTCCTTTCAGGGGATTGCATTAGCTTCCTGGTATTATGACTTACAAGGAGAGCAAAATGCAAATTGAGGGTTTTCATGATAATCGGTCTTTTCTATCTTTCCCCTGAATTGACTCTGCCGCTGGCTGGCTGTCTCCTTGAGTTTTATTGTGTTGATGAGTCTCAAACTGATTATTCCTGGGAAATAAGGAAATAAATAGACATGAGGATAGGGCGCACAGCATATGTCTAATGGAAATATTACTTATAGCCGGAGTCTGGAGAACGCTGAGCGTCCTGCTCTGTTTGGGCGATGCACGCCCCGCCTGGCTGCTGTGTCTGCTCAATGGCAGGGACTGCAAAGCTCTGCGGTTGCCGAGGGCTCACTGCGGACCAGTTGCGCTGTGCACCCCTGCGGCGCGGGCGGCCTCTCCCAGGCCAAATGGGCACCGCACTACCAGTGCGGGGATACCGGAGGGCCAACCGAAACGTGCAGCCCGGACGGCCCCCTTGGGAGTGGCTGCCGGACCAGCAGCCTGGCTCCGACGGACGACCCACTGAGGATTGGTGACCTCAAAGCCCCCTCCGGGACGAGGATTGCCAAGGGTGCAAAATGTAGCTGGAAAAGGTCAGAGACCGCCCGCTGTCTCTGGCAGCAGCACATCCAGGGAGGCACACGTCTCGCGGACTCCTTGGCTGGGTGGCCACAGCTGCGGGAAAACCGAGCTCGGTGCGTGCGCTCGGAGCGTCCGGGCCCGGCACTGCCCAGGTGCGTGGCCTTGCAGAAAGCCTCTGGCCGCCCCTGCCCGCATCCACCAAGTGAGCGTGATGCCCACGGAGCTGCCAGCCTCACACCGTGCTCCTGGGCAGAATCGAGGCAAATGTGCCGGGACCTGAGAAAGGAACACTAGCAACGCACATCGCGTGTGGGAGCACACACGCGTGCATTTAATGCGAAGTTACACTGGCATAAATGCAACATTTGGTTTGTACTTGCACCTAGGCTAAGGCAAGCTCGCTGTTAACAATACTCACCATCTGGACCCACTGCCTTGCTGTGTAGAGAACATACAGTTGCCATTATCCATACCCTAGTCCACTGAATTCTTATTTAATAAGGACCTTGTGCCTTTCCTGGGATATCGTTCCTCTGAAATTCAGTTTTGGTTTGATATATGACATAGAAATACAATTTTCTCACTCCTTACTGTATTAAGCAGCATGCCTGCAGAATTTCCATAAGCACACAAGTGCATAGAGGCTGTAAATAAATAAATAAATAAATGAAGGCGTGATCTGCTGGGAAGTCTCGCGCACTCCCTCTGTGATTTAAAGCAGGAGGCGCTGAACCCAGCGTTAGCCGGGCTGATGAGTCAGCACAGCCCCGTGGAAAGGCACTGGTTTTTCCACTTGTAAAACGTGATTGATAATCTCTTGCCACTATTACTCCTAAAAGGATGGTGTGAGGATGAAAAGGATGGTATATGCTGAGAGCTTTGCCCTATTCCAAGAGGAAAAGAAATGGTGTCCCCTGGGTCCAGCAGTTTCGGGTTAATATTAAACATGCTGTAATGACCATAGTAATAGGAGTAACTTTTACCTGTAGAGCAACTATACATATATTACATATCTACATTTTAACATAAAACTGTCCCATTTTACAGAGAAGAAGGAAATTAAAGTGGAGAGGGGTTAAGTCATTTCTAAGGTTACAGAGCTGGTAAATGACAGTCCACAGCTGGGGTCTGGGAGCTCTACTCCCACACTAGGTTCTCCCCTCTGCCCCACCCCACGCCATTGCCTGGTTCAGGGCTGACTCAGCCAACTTGAAATATCTTCTCATCCTCCAGGGACGTTGAAGATTGACCATGAGCCAGGAGACCAGGACTCTCCTCCAGGGCTTCCTTGGGAAAGCCTCCTCACATCTGTAGGCTCCAGCCCTGGAAAAATTCAATGCCATTTAAAATTTGCTGAACATTCTTTTGGTTCTAAAACTGGACACAATCCATGGTTTCAGACAGAATGTTGATTGTCAGAGAAAAGGTGAATGAGAAGCTTTTTATTTACTTTACTGCATATTACATTTTTACCATGTGTTATTTTTCTATTGATAATATCATTTATAATGTTTATTATATTTTAAAATATTGCATATTTGAAGTGAGATTTATTTCAGAGCAAACTTATTTCTAAAATCCCATAACAGAACAATAGAAAACCATGATCTGATTTATAAGAGTTTCATTTAGCCTCTTTAAGGACTATATTATTTTTATGAAGGGATTTAATACTATAACATGGATATGGAAGGACTTCATGATAAAAAATCTATTGGTCTTTCTTTTAACTTAATTTCTTTAATGGCAGACTAAATTCTACATTTAAAAGCAAATGTTAATCAGTCAATACCAATTTGATGGCGAGTACAAGTGGGGCCCATTCTTCGGGTCTTGTGTCACCCAACTCAATAAATAAATGAAAAAAAAAAAAGCAAGTGTTAATGCAGTCCTATCTAAGTAAGAGGAACAAACAGATTTGGTGTAAAATGGGCATCAAAAAACATAACTGTCTGAAATATCTTTCTTCCTTTCCTAAAATTTGCCTTTTTATTTTTTTCACCATTTGTTTGCTAAAGATCTCTGTCTTCAAAAACTATCAAAATGCAAATCTATTATGTGAGGAAACTATACTCTTCTCATATTTTTTATCATCAATTTATCATAATCCCTGATAATTCACCAAGTTCTAGAAAAATTGGTCGAAGGACAAGTGATTATTAAAAGAGAAGTTAGGAAGAGAAGGAAACATTCTAGAAGGCAGAACATGATGGGGCTTGAGTGTATGTAATGGGGTAATGCACCTGCTGGAGCACTGCGAGAGCTTGGGAACATTTCTGTGCAGAGTGGAACTAACCATTCCTTCCTAGAGCTGAGCCCGAGTTCTAAGGCAGCAAAACACACTTTTGACACTGAGGATCGTGGACAAGAATTTTCTGACAGGTAAACGTCGATGTTTGAGACTGTTATCTGATCCCGCCGAGGAAAAGGTTAAATTGAAATTCAGCTCAATTCACTATGGGATGTGCCAGGCACTTGTTCTCAACTAGGTGAGATGACAAGGGCCATGGTAGAAACAAAAATACCAAGACACAAGAGCTCCCTCACCTCTGGTTTTCAATCCAGTAGGGAGACTAAAATCTGTGTCCCTGTCACACTGGGCACAGTATGATAAGTTCTTTGTTCTCTATGTGCTTGTTTATACTCAGAAACTCCTGGAAAGGGGGGATGGTGTCTTTGTTTATGAAGCCCCGTGTCTGCTGGTTATGATATCCTAGACCTAAAACCAGTTCATCATTGTTGGTTATATTAATGCTAGAGGTACTACAGTCATGGAATTTAGAGTTGAGAGCAACTAATTAGGTGAGATAGAGACAATTTTCTGGGGCCAATAGCCATCGGGTCTGGCTTTAAATATTGTAGGAGATCCCAGTGGGTAGAGCCACATGGGGGTGGATTATCCATGCTTATATAGAACCCCAAGGGTTTCCTGGCAGGAATTTTTATGAATCACTAAACTTTCGTGCTGTCTCTTCTCTCTTCTAAGAAGCAATTTTCAAAATTTAAATATGCCTAATCTGAAGAAACTGCTATGCTATGCTTCAGTTAGCCAAGCTGCAACAAATGCCTACCTGGAGCTCAGGACTGCAAACCCCCCTCCAGCTTTGTGCGTGCACATCTCCAGCGGTGGCCCCCCAGGCAGACAGAAGGCTCGGTGTCACAGTCAGTCTGCCACTTCTGGTGCAGCTGGGCTTTGGTGTCTCCAGAGAGGAAAGATGTCAACAACTCGTGAGGCGTAGCACCTGGAATCGTGATCCAGCTGCCCATACTTAAAGTCTCAACAGGAATTAAATGCGTGAAACAAATATAATAACACAAATTTCAACTGCTATAAAGGCTTTTCAACACTGAATCGCACACTGCTTGAATACGCTCCAGCTTTGAGAGACAGAGAAACAGAAACAGAGAGAACGATGTGAGGAATGAAATGCAAAGCAAGCCAGAGTCCATATAGCTACGAGGCTGTGTGGCTAAAAATGATTCTATGGATCAGTGTTTCTCAATATATGGATTAGAGATCCACACCACGGTCACTGGATTTTGTTTTTATTCCCCCCAAGATTTCCTGGCTCACTTCAGAGAGTCAACAGATCTGGGGTGGGTCTCAGAAATCTGCATTTTTAACGACAGCACTGATTTTTACTCCCCCACTGATTCCCCTCCTTCACATAGCAGAACTCTTTGAAATTCTGTGCCCAGTGGGGAAGTCCATTCACACTGAGGGAAATGGGCCTTGGAAAAGCTCGCCACATGAAACTGATTACGGACTGCCGCAGCTGTATTGTACCGAGAGGTTTCCCGAAGAGTCATCGACATTCACCTCGGCTGGGAGTGGCTCTAATGGGAACCACTCACAGAATCTTCCTGCGTCGTCAGCGTGCAGGATGGGAGCGGGGAAGGCGGGAGGAAGTGGAAACTAGAATTCACTTCTCCTTGCACAGGCGCATGTTGTGCCACGGAAGGGGGTGAGTGTGGTGTTCAGCACATGGAAGACATTGGGGAAGCAGCTGGATCCAGATGCCAGGATGTCAGCCTGGTCTTCCTATCAAGGCGTGGCTGCTAATATGAAGACAAGTATCTAACAAACAGATTAACGAAGAATTTTCTGTCTTTGCAATAATGAAGTCTGTCAAGAGCCAGACAGTGAATATCTTAGGCTTTGCAGGCCACGTGGTCCGTGTCTCAGCCACTCAACTGTACCTCGAAAGCAGTCATGAGCAATGCATGGACTACTGAGCGTGGCTTTGTCCCAATAGAATTTGGTTTTATTATTTACAATGACAGGTAGTGGGCTGACTTGATTCATGGGCTGAAGTTTGCATTAAATATCTTAATTCATAGCATTAATATCCTAAGTTTTTATGGACGGTTGCTTGCTTAGCAAAAAATTTGAGTTTCATGGTTTTATATATGCCTCCCCTTCCCTTAGAAAGAAATGACACGATGTGTTCACACATATGTCCTAAGTAGAATCTGCACACTCCTACTGTGCATTCTCCTCTCTTCACTTGTCTTAGACTATGCAATATCTCTCTGAATGGATTTTGTTTATAAATAATTAGTGCTAGTCTCTTAATTTAAATTAACTAAATACACACAATAATTTGTTATGCATGCCTCATTTTACCAATTTTGCCAAAATTTCCCCAAACTTTTCATTCAGGAGTGTAGCCATCTGCATAGCCTCCCCTGACCTAGGCTGTGACCCTGCTCATGTGCACCTCCATTTTGCAGCTAAATGGCTTCTGGCGATTCCTTGACAATTCTGCCCTGGTGCTCATCACTGGTGCCGCGTGGCTGGCCACTGCTAAGTCTCCTTTTTTTTTTTTTTTTTTTTTTGAGACAGAGTCTCACTCTGCTGCCCGGGCTAGAGTGAGTGCTGGGGTGTCAGCCTAGCTCACAGCAACCTCAAACTCCTGGGCTCAAGTGATCCTCCTGCCTCAGCCTCCCGAGTAGCTGGGACTACAGGCATGTGCCACCATGCCCGGCTAATTTTGTCTATATATTTTTAGTTGGCCAATTAATTTCTTTCTATTTATAGTAGAGACAAAGTCTCGCTCTTGCAAGGCTGGTTTCGAACTCCTGACCTTGAGCAATCCGCCTGCCTCAGCCTCCCAGAGTGCTAGGATTACAGGCGTGAGCCACCACGCCCGGCTGCTAATTCTTCTTTATTCCTTTGCTACAGAGGGACGTGACTCACTTTTCTGGCAGCAAGTCCACTTACGCTGGGAATCACAGCTCCTGCTTGATAACTTCACTGGACACCAGTTCTCCTTTCGCTGAGTCCCCCACTGCCACTCAGGGTTGGCAGAAGAGCTGTACGGTGACCTCAGGTAAAGTGAGGAGGATGCTGCCCTTGGCTTTTGTGTTACCATCTGTCATATAGGTGTTGGTAGAGCTCTGAGCTGTGTCTGGATATTTTAAACAGTTTTAATTGAAACTCCTTTCGAGGTTGGGGCCATAGAGCTCACTCTCTCTCTGCAAAACCCAAACCTGGACAAACACATTTGGGAACCGAGACAAAAACTATGGAAAGACATTTCCATATCTTCTTCTTTTCTGACTGAACCTTTGCAAGTGGGGCTCGAGCTTGCGTGCTCTACCAGGGTTTCTCTGAGAAAGGATCCTCTTCCGCAAGACTCCTCGGCTCCACTGTCACACGGTGTCCAGCACAGATGAGGACAGAACCCAAGATTCAGCTACGCCAACCACTCATCCTTCCAGAAACTCACCCCCTGTCCAAGGCGTGGCTGTTCGGGCTCAGCATTTTTATTTTTGACTGTTTATTCCTCTTTATTGCCCTTTAAATACAGCTGTTGCCCATCCCAGGACCTCTCTATTTTTCACCCTCTTTCACCATCCTTTCCTTCCCTGGGACTTCAGTGATGATATGTGGTCAGATGGCGGCTAAATTAAAATTTCCAAAATGGTCTTTCCTGTGGAATCCAAATGCAGAGACCTCCAAACTGCCCAGTGTCTCCAATTCAATATCTCAAGACAGTTCAGATTCATCAGGGGATCCCATTGCCTTCTCCCTCCCCTTCTCAGGTTCTCCACTGTGACTGGCACCGCCCTGGGAGCCAGAAACCACGGGGTCACCACGTGTCACTGCCCCTCACCTCCCCGCCCACGGCCGATTGTGTGCAATGTCCGACAGAGCTTTCCTCTTAAATATCTTCCAAATCAAGATACTTCTTTTACGAACAAAAAAGAAAAAAAATATTCTTTTATTAAAAACTTATGTTTAGTTATTATCAAACAGTAGAGAGTATATAAAATAAAGGATAACTGATCCCAGCTTTTGTTACAACCATTCAAATTCCCCAGAATCATCCCTGTTTGCTATGATTTTTTTAATAAAAGTTCATTGGAATGCAAATGTGTCTTCCCATATATTTATATAGAAACTGACTCTAGCAACCAATTCCACTATAACGTTACAGTTAACTAGATTGTTCTAAAAGTATTTTAAATTGAGCATAGTGCTCCCATTAGACACAGGTGTCATAGCACCAGAGGACCCAACACAAGTAGAGTTCTGAGGTCAAGATTATCTTTGGAGAAGAATTGGCATCAAGGATTGGATAGATAAGTAGTTTTTATCTAGTTTACCTTTTAGTTGTGGGATCTAAGTGCCACAAACCAAATGGACTCTCTGTGCTGCATTGTGAGATGCTAAGATTGTTAAGGTTTCATTTATTGGAGAACATGGCACAGAAGTTATCTGTAGAGGGTCCATGTACCCTCTTAGTCTCTGCCTGTGACCAAAGCTGGCCCATCCTGGCCCATCCTGGCTTTGAGCACGATTTCAGAGTCTGCAGAGAAGCCTCAATTGGAGGTGTCCCAATCCACCGCACCCTCTGCTCTCACCAATCCTTGAAATGGTCTTCTAAATGTCTCTGCTTGCAAGCCTTCAGCAGCTTCCTCTGGCCCTGAGGTTGAAGCCCAAGCTCCCTGGAGCTCAGACAGGCACACAAAGCACTGTCTTGTCTGCCCACTTCCTGCAAGGGCCAGCCTCACCCCTAGCCCTGGGCTCCTGGCAGACCCAAGACCTGGACGACTCCTCACACCTCTGAGCGACCCCCTGATGCCTTCTCAGCCTAAACCACCCTCCCCACCTCCCTACCTGGGAACTTCTCAGTCTTTCCTCAAGTTCAAATATTTGTGTAGTTGAAAAAGTGGATTATAGAACTCTACACAGTTCATGATCTTTTTTCTTGTTAAACAGACTTAGAAACACAAGGAAAAGTCTGCAAGTAGATATAACAAAATTGGGTGAAACATAAGACTTTTCTTTCCATTTTATCATACACATTTTCTGAAATGTGTATTTGTTACTCATGTGATGTAATTTCAAGGCTCAACTTTGGCATTTGAATCATGTGAGAAGCCATCCTTTCTTAGCTTCATGCCCTCTTAATTTTGACTTTTGGCACTTTCTCTAAGCTCTTCATAATCTCTGAGCTCATCTTCCCAGACCAATCACTGTTATTCCCTGATGGGCTGTCCACAGTCTATCTTGCTGGAATTTGGAGGTAGGCACTCACTTGTCTTCTGTGCCAGAGCCCCTGCAATGATCATGGTGCCTGGCTCAGCGCTTAGTACACATGAGCGAAAGAATTCACGTGGAGAGCAAAGCCTGCAGAGAAGCAGGCTCACCTTAGCAAGAGGCCTTTTCTCCTCATTCCCTGGACGGGTGGGCACAGGGAAGTGTCCTTGAGCTTCACTCAGCCTGCTTCTACCGAGACAAGAAATCATCACCATCACCATCTCCAGCACAAACACACTGGCACGCTCAGCATGAAAGCTGTCTAGGAAAATTTAAGTAATAGTGGAGTGTGGATAGATCTTATGAATATTCATGAACCAAGGGTCTCAGCAGCCAAGCTAAGCACAGAATTACAGCAATTATCAGAATGATTTGCACACACACAAAGCCAGCCCTAAGCAAAATTGTTGAGGAGGCTGGAAGTCAGCTGTCCCTCTGTCTGGCACCGCCCTCCTTCCTTTCAATGTGCCCGGTAGGGGCTCAGGCTCTCTGCCCACCTGCAGAGCCTCAGCCCAACTGCCTCCAACCAGCCTCCGCCCATACTGCCTAGTGGCAGATCTCACAGGACTTAAGCCTCTTCCTCCATCTTAACTGTCTCCATTCCCCGAGCTTAACTAGTTAACTAGCTAACTGGCCCACAAATCTTACAGACCAATTCATGTGAAGGTATAAATCAGTCTTGTTTTCTATTTCAATACCTGTTGTAGATACTTAATCCTTATTTAAAAGCCTTCTGCTCTAAGATTCCTTGACTCAATTTCAGGGACAGGAGGCTATAAATAGATTTAGTAAATAATTAAACAGATGTTGAAGGATGGTAAGAGCTTGATGATGTACTTCAGCAACACAGACCCTTAGAGCAGGAAGGACCTTCATAGGCCATTTCGTCTGGTGTTCTCCACACTGAGTTTTACATGACGTTAATAGATGATTGAGTAATAAACTATTCTGTGTCTGGACAACATAGTGTATGATGGATTAAAAATTATTTATGAGAAGATTATCAAAATCTTCATTATGGTATTGTGAATCTCTAAAGGATGGATATAATGTTAATCATTTCCTAATTTTGTGCAGAAATTTTTTGTCACAAAATAATTATTACTATCTTTAAGATCTTCTGTTCTACAGAACTCTCTTTGGAAAGGGCTGATCTTGTACAAGTCTTTATTATTCAGGTGATGAAACACCCCAGAAAAGGGAACATTTGCCCCAGTTGCCACACCCGGGAGAGAGTTTAGACTTGAGCCCAGGTAACCTGGCTCTCCCTCAAGTAGACTGCCTGTCAATCTACCTTTCCCTTTAATTTGTTTTCTTTTTAACAAGAGATTTTGAAGCTATACTTTAAAGTAGGTATTTGTGACATAGACTACTAACTGTTCCCCCAAATCCATCCTCTCCTACTTACATGGTACAATCATTTGTATTGGGCACACGATCACCAGTCCTATCACCAATCCTGAGCCTCCCACCACTGGGTGATTCTGACCCTGAACTGTGACCAATGGGGTGAGAATGGAAAGAACACGGGGGACTTTGCCTTCTGGAAGAGAGAGAGCCTGTCCTCACTTGGCCCTTCTGAATGCTTCCTGGAAGGAGGAGCCAGTGGTAAGGACTGCGTGAAAATGGGGCACCTGGAGAAGGCAGAGTGACACAAAAGGAGAAGCCTGTGTCCCCACTGTCCCTGCACATTAGCTAACTCTAGCTAGCTTCAGCGACATTGCATGAGAGAGAGATGAATTCCTGTTAAAGCTAGCTGATCTCCATGTAGAGATAAAATACAATGGAGAAGACATTTGAAAGTTTTCTATAAAATCTGTCATTTCAGGTGGTCCCAAGGCAATCATTTCATTATAAGAAACTGGGTAGGCAGAATTTGGAGACCATTGAATCAGAGAAGGCAGTTGTAGGCACAGGAGCTGCAGCTATGTACAGCAATAAGTTTTGCCTATGACTACTTCACATGGAAACTACCAGAAGGAAACTTCCAGAAGACTGTAATTATGAATTGAATTGTACCCCTTTCCCCCCAAATCATATATTGAAGTCCTAATCCCCAGTATCTCAGAATGTGACCTTATTCAGAAGCAAGCTTACTGCATGTATAATTAGTTACTCTGAGGTCACAAGGGGGAAGAATGGACCCCTGATCCAATATGACTTGTGTCCTTACAAAAGGGGCTGATATGGACACAGATGCACATGGGAGAAGGTTGGAGTTCTGCCACAAGCCAAGAAACTGCCAGAAGCAGGGAGCAAGGCCCAGAGAAGATCCTTCTCTGATACCTTCAAGGGGAACATGGCTCTGCCAACATCTTGCTCTTAGACCTCTGTCCTCCAGAAACGTGAGACAATAAATTTCTGCCTTTTTAAGCCACCAAGTTTGTGGTGCTTTGTTACAGCAGCTCTAGCAAACCTACATGCCTACTAAGTTTTTGAGGAAATAATGTTTCAAAGAAATAACAAGTCTGGCTCTCAGAAGCCCTTGAGTATCCACCACCTCTGAGCTGCCGTGGTCACCGCCATGGACACGAGGAGGCAGGGAAGGCGTGGAGCCCCTCAGCAGGGCGCCCTCGGCAAGGAGAGGAGAACGGAAAGTGAGGAACCTTCCCAAGGGCAAAACCAGGGCAACAGAGAACAAAAGGCACATCAGCTCCTTCCAGAAAAGCCCTTGCTTCTGTCAGGTGAGCCCACCAAAGAGCTTTCTTCAATGCCAGGGCAGGTAATGTTGTACCAGAGTGGCCCCGCACTGTTTGATCATTGCTATGAAAGGTGACTGTGTGTGTGTTTCTCAAACTTTTCTCTTCTAAATGGCACTTTGTATTGTGGCTGTCCCTGGGTGTAGACAGTAAATAATTGTAATTTAGTTGGTACCTGCTGCCCTGTGAGAAGTCACATCCAAACCTAAGGCCAAGGCTTGTCCATCGCCCAGAGGTCCTGGAATTAGATCTGGAAGAACCCAGTGAGCAACTGAGTGTTCTTTAGGGAAAGAATGAGTATGTCCTAGGTGGAAGAAGGATGCATAGATATTAGGGTGGCTAAAGGGGCAGACTGTAGTAGACATTTCAAGTTGTCTCCCAAAATCAATCCAGCTAAATAAGACTCCACTTAAGAGCCAGATGTGGCTTTGTGGCTTAATTCTGGACAAGAGAACCTGTGCAGAAGAAATATATGCAACTTCCAGATCCTCTCCTCCCTTTTGGCCTTTCCCATCCCATTCTCTGCCTCATGGATGTGGTGAGAAGTGCTGGGACAGTCATCTCAGACCAGGATGTGGAGGTCAAGTGTTGAGGATGGCAGATCCACACAAAGCAAAGGGGAGCCCGGATGGGAAGGTCCTGTTCAAAGCAGCATTCCAGAGGGGAGAAGAGGATGTCAGGTGACTTGGGACTGAAGGACTTGTTCAAGGACAACCAGAAGAGTCAGCCCTGGGGCTTGGCCCCAGCTCTTTCTCTAAGTTATTCTCTTTGCATTGTATGAAGCATATATTTCAATATAAAAGTAAAAAACAAAACATGCTAAAAGAAAATTTAAATGTGAATGCTAGCATTTAAGAATAGTGGTCTTTGAGAGAAAATATAGAGAGTCATATGACTGACTAGCATTTGTTTTTTAATATATATGGGATTTATACACATCAATATAAAAAATGCTAGTTTTTCCATAAGGTAAATACTAGAGGAAAATGAAAATACTTAGGTAGGTAATTAACAAAGAAGAAATACAAATAACCAATAAATCTATGAAATACATTAAAATCTATGAACACAAAAACATCAATTTCATTGCTATTTATATTGGCAAATAACTCAGAAATTATTAAATGTCACAAAAGTGATGGAATGGTATATTTTTGACTCAAATGGATAAAATCATATTTACCTATTAAAGATATTGTTATAAAGACAAACAAATAACATGGAGAACCTTTAATTTTACGGCTGTGGTTGAAGAGGCTGAAAACAGTATGTGTTCAATTTGATATGACGTGTTTTAAAACATTATGGAATAAAAGACCTAAGAGAAAACTCTCCAAATATTTTATGTGTCTTGATAGTGTTCTTAATTCACACTTGTCTGTGCTTTGTCACCTTGGCTATAATAGTATTTCACACAGATTGAAAATTTTATAAGAATAAAAGACTAAAGCACGCAGACATCTGGTTCTTCACCCCAGGTACTGTGAGAAGCCCCGTGTGACGGCCGCATCCTTGCAGGCACAAAAGCACGGTGCTCAGACGGCCCCAGGCCCCGGGGATGCTGCAGAGGGACACACCTGGGAAGGAGGTGGCCTTTTCTAAGGATCACCTGTGGGAAAGGGGACTCTGAACTGACTCCTGCATGTTCAGAAAAATCCATCCCAAATAAAAGCCCATCGGTCACCAAGGGGATCTTTCTCTTTTGTGGCTCCTCCAATCACGTTTTCTAAACCTGCCCTCTGCCCTCGCTGTAAAAGACCGAAGAGAGGACCCAGATGTGCGTGGAGATCCGGTTACCCTTCCACCCCCCGCCCCCACGCACGCCCATCGTCTGGAAAAGTGATACCGGATGCCGTTTGGAGCAAAATGCATGAACGATTGCGTGTTTGTGTCCTCAGGGCACCGGCTGAGTAGGTGCTTCCTACATGCTCGTTAAGGAAAATCTTGTGTTTTTATAAAAACAAGAAAAACCACCACTCTTGAAGGGCTTTCCTCACTTCCCTCGCACTGCATCATGGCTCAGCTAAAACAGAAGTAGGATTATTGTTCCAAATTAATCTAAGAAAGTTTGCAAATTTGATCTCAATGAAGAAGAGTGAGAACTTTATTACTTACAATAGAAGCCCCCTCCAGGCCCTGAGATGGGAATAATTCCCCTATTTTGTCATGGGATTAGACGTGGAGTCACATTGTTTGATTCTTTCACAGTTTTGAAGCATCTCAGTTCTTGTTTTTATTACCTGCTCGTATCACTCAAGAAGTATCATAACGCTTTCTGCATGTTTCTTCCATGTTGTCACTTTATTTAAAACAGGAAATGTTTTGTCCCCCTGGAGACCGTCTAGCAGAGGGTGTGCACTGCAGAGGACGCACAAGTTGGGCACTAGTGGCTCCGATCCCTAGACACACAAAGAAGATTGTGCTACAAAGGGCTCCTTATGGCTGGTTCCTTCCATTCACCAGAGGATGAAGTTAATGAGCTCAAGGTCAAGGGATCAATCACCACGTGAGCCACTTAAGCCTGCGCTGGATCCGAGCTCTGTCCCCAGCAGAAAGCTGCACCTTGTCACGGCCATCTTGTAAATGTCAGCCCCGGCTGCAAACGGACCTGGAACAGACACGTGGACAGCTTTACGGTTTCTAACCAACAACTGCACGATAATCATGAAATCAGAACCGTCGGCATCATACCACCTCACGATTACAGGATGTTTTGCTGTGTAAAATATGCTTGTACACATTTCTTCATGTCTTTCAGGTACCTTTTATCACATCAGTCCTCTCAGGAGGTAAGTTATGTGCTGTTTAATTTTGGAGGTGGAGAAACTGAGACCAGAAAATGTTACTTACTCGAGTGATAAGTGCCAGAACTTCAGCCGAGTGCTGATCACACTACCCCAAAACCGGCGTTTGGGAGCTCTGGGCAGAGCACTGCCCCAGACACAGGTCCCCACTGCCCCCACGGCCCGGGCCTTTACCTCAACCTTGTTCAGTGTCTGTGGCTGCCCTGGGAAGGACACAACCCTGGGGTGGAGGCTGCCCGCACGCAGGGGACATGGCGGCGAGCCCTTCCTGGAGGTTCAGTCTGGTCAGCGCCTCCACGTGTCTCATTGGACCCACCCTAATCGGTAGGGGAGGACAGAGGTGCGCAGCAGGGCGATATTCACATTTCATCTAGCAATGGCATGTAAATAAGAAAATCCATTCACAGAAGGATAAAATCTGGCTATAAAAATCCAGAAAAACAAACAAGAATAAAAACAAATTTAGTGGCGTCAGACAAAGGTTAGAGTGTGAAGGCTGAAGCCGCGCCTTCGGGACTATGACAGCCGGACAGAGGCTCTGCATGAAACTCACAGCTCATTCTCAACGCCGAGATAGCAAGACGATTGTGAAGACAAGTCTAATGCCCAAGCCCAACTGCCACTGGGGCTAAAATTCTCAATGTACCTCCTGCCGTAATGGGAACCGCCTGGTAAGACAGGTGCTTCACCCTCGTGGAGGAAGCACGGTATCTTCTTCTCGTACAAGAAATTTTAAAAACTATGATTTTTCTACTGAACACTTCTGTTTATTGGAAGGTTGTTTTCACTGATGGCAACACGTAGAATGTGCCATGCTTGTTAAGTCTCTGTGAGAAGTTTCTGCCCAGCGTTGCATCAGCTGGCTCCGTAATGTCAACTACAAAGAACAGAATAGAATCCACCCAGCGAACACACACAAAATGAGGTCATCGGACTGGGGTTTGCCACACTCTAGTTGGACCTTCTTGTGGTCTTTCATCTCTGTCCTCAGAAGAATTGCAAATGGATTCAAAATTCCTCCAGCCTCTTCCTGAAAATCGTCCAGTGCTGGGGGAAATCCTGTATCCACTATGCTCCTGCTGATTAAGGAAGTGGATTATTTAGATTTTGTGAGAATTCACTTCACTAACAGAAAGAGGGCTGAAAACACACACAACTAAAAGCTGAAATCAACGTGAGAAAAGCTGAATGCACCTCTGCATTGTTCCCGGCAAAGCATCAACAGTCAAAGGAATAACTTTTGATGGGTATCCAGTTTCTTTGAATCCTGGAATTTCAACACTTTGCTAGTTTTTTTTTTTTTAAATTTAACTTTAGTCCTACTTTATAGTAATGGGTCACCCTTGTATTTGTGGTCGTGTAAGACTCTGTAGAGAACTCTACAAAGGGAAAATGTGACCCCACCGCATGGATGCTCACCACACTCCCTCCAAAATGCATCAGTTCACTTGGTAGACATCCTTGAAAAAGGATTTAACTCCAGTTGCTCTAATTCTCTATTGGTCAAACAAGCCTCCCCTTCTTGCTTGTTTTTGTAAATAGAATTATTCTACTAAATGTTTATATGCTGAGCATCTGATGCAAGCATACTGCTCATTCATAATATTCATGTTCAGCCAGCAGGCTCAGAGCACCCACATGCTAAGTACTGTGACAAGTGCTTTGCAGTCACCAGGATGACGACCCGCCCTTGGGACCCCGTGGCTTTGATGTTCTGCAGCAAACAAAAGAAAATGAAGAATAGCATACTTCACAGAATCTTCCACATGTGAGGCCTCGATCATCACGATACATGTTGGTCTGCATTTTTACAAGACCCAGAAATACCTTCTCTGTTTAGGAATTTCACAGTTTTCCCCTTTTGCCGTGACAACTCACATCACATGTGGTTGCCATGACAAGCAAAGGAGGCATTATTAAGGAAGATAAGAGCTAAGATGTGAACTTCTAACTCAACCATGGTAGTTTATTTTTTCTCTTGAGTTCTTAGTAGTTTATGACCTGGTTCATTTGCCCATGAACTCCAAATGGTTTCCAGATGCATCTGGACTTTATCAGATATCCAGGCAACAAACTCCCTGGCTCTTCCCTGGTGTTCGGCAGCCATAGAGAAAACAAGTACCAAAACAGCAGAGTCTGAAGGCCGATCACGAAAATGTGGTGCAGAATTATTGTAAGACAAAGGAACAAAATATTTAGCACCACTGGCACTATGGGGGGTTATAAAACAGTTTAATAATGGAAAAACAAACCAGAAAACCACAAATATTAGTTAATGAAGATTTGACTTCACACTTAAATAAGAAATTCCAAATTGCTTCCACAATTCCAATTAAACGCACTCTGACCATATGAATATATCAGCTGGCAGCTCTTTTAATAGAACAAAATAGCAACCATACAACAAGGCTGGTACCGTAGCATCGCCTTAAGGAAACTGCTGTTCAGAGTCATGAAATGACCTGCCCAGGATTGTTCCAGGTAACGAAGTGCAGACGCAGCCCTCTTGACCCCGAGTCTGGCAGTCCTCTCGGCTGTTAGTGCTGCCTCAGCAGTATTTTTCTTTACAGATTAATTATTTCCATTTGGTACAAGGTGGTCTTTTGCCAGTTTGAATGGCACGAGCAAGATTTGTTGTTGCAAAGCCCTCCCTGGGGAAGCTCCTGCACTGTGGAGCTCTCATGTGGCACTCCTCATCCCAGCGCCTCTGAGTGCAGCCAGAAAGCACCCTCAGCCTCGCACACTTCACCCCGAGTCTAAAGTGGTTCTTACGCTCGCTGCACGTCGTAAACACCTGCTAAGGTCTAAAAATGGCCACTCCTTAGCCCCAACCTCTTAGATCCGAATTTAATTGGTACAGAGTGTATGTAGCTTGGGCACCAGGCTCTTTAAAACCTCTCCAGGCAAAATTCTAATATGAGGCACTGTTCTGAAACTTTCCAGTCACATTGGGTTCTGTGATAAGTGTCTCTGAACCTAGCAGTGCAGTAGAGCCACTTAGCAAGTTTGGTAAGATACATATTCCCAGGTCCTATCCTGGTGATAGAGTTGGTGTGTCTGGGGGAAGACTCTACCCACGGTCAACTCAAGCGAGATGGATCAGTGGAGACTTCCATAGAAGTTAGACGTGAACTGAATCTTAGAAGATTTATACGCATTTGACAGGAAAAAAATGACAAAATACACCCAAAGAAGTTATGTTTCAGAAAACAACCACAAACATACCATATTTTTGAAAATTATTCACTATGGCTAGTCCATGTGGGGCAGGGCAAGGCCCAGAGGAATTCACAGTAAAGTTTGCAGGAGGTGCTGAGGAAGGCCCTGGACACCGTGAGAAGAATTTCAAACTTTTCTTGTTCAACTGGGAGTCACTGGGATGACAACTGTCGATTTGTGATTAGAGATGGATCCAACAGTTAAGTTACAGATGGATTTAGGCAGAGCAAGAAGGACGGCAGTGAGAATATTGGAAGCTTTTACAAAATCCCAGATGTGCAACAATGAGGGCCTCTGTTAAATAAGTGGGAGGAAGATGAGGGTGGGAGCCGACTGATGTAAAAATTAAGCAAGAATTTGGGCAGCCAGGATGAAGTTAACTGAAAATTCAGCTATCAGCTAAGAGTACGTGAGGTTTTCATCTGGAATAGGAAGAAAGAAAGTATACAATCATCCAATTATTTTTTTGAGTTTTTCCAAGAAAGGCGTATAAGCAGCAGTGGACTCTCTCCCGTTAAACATTTCCTTTTTCTTCATCAAATTTCAATGTTCCTTTAAGGTTGAAAGCTTCTTTTATCTACCTGCATCTCTCCTAGCACATTGCACAGTGGGAACTTAGAATAAATAATCAAACTTTTCACACATTACCAAAACCTCTGTCAAATGTCAGAAGCATGAAACACATGAGATACTGCAATGTCTGGCCTGGCAGTGTAAGTCCCACACGAAGGACAGCAGTCCAAGTGATATTTTTGCTGCATTGGTTGAGCACTGTTTCCTGGCCACCTGATCCCCTGCTGATCTGTTCCTAGCCATGAAGCTTACAGACCCAGTTCTCTGGCTTCTCTGGAGAGTTGTGAACTACATGACATTATTAAATGTGTGCATTGCCAGCTAGAGCAAACTACATCATTTGCAACTAAGAGCCATATTTATATTTTAAATAAAAACATGCAATTTAATGTAAAAAGCTTTATTTTGCCCAAAGAAAGCTAGTGTCATTCTTTATTAATTTAATAACCCCTCTATCTACTAGAAAATATTTATGGATTGGCTACCATGCACTCTGCAGCGTTCTTGGGGCTGGACATAGATTCGTGAACACATGTGTGCTCTTGATGTCCTAGGACTAAAATAGTCTAGTGGGAAAGGCAGACAGTAAGAAATAAAAGTTTTAAAATGTAGATATTCTTAGAAGTTCACTGAAAGAAAGAAATAAAGTTCTCTGGGTAGAAACTTCAGTCAGGGTAACGTCTTTGCATGTTCAGTGACTACGTCTCCAACGAGGTTGCATTTCATCTAAGATCTGAAGGAGAAGACGCTATGAAGAGTGGGGAGGAGTGTTCTAAGAGGAAGAAGGACGGGGTGTGAGGTGAGGATTGTGGCTGAATGAAACCCTGGCCTGTGGGGCCCAGAAAGGAAGTCAAGGGAGCCCTGAGATGAGCTGGGTCCTCCTGACCTCTGTGCTAGAAGTGTTGGTCTCCGTAGGGTTATGAGGTCCTCTGGAGGAAGGCACTGGCGAATGATCAAATCCAGTGTTGCTCCGGCTGCTGTGCAGAAGACGGATGGAGAGTATAACCACTGCAGGAAGGACACCAGGCAAAAAGTCCGGAGAGGAGGTGGAACTGCTTTCCCAGGGGTGGTGCTCACGGGGGCAGATATAACTAACTGGGTGGCCTCAAAATTATTTGGTGCTAGACTCTGTTATGGCGGAATATTTTCTGTGTTGCATACAGGAGGGAAAGAGTGAAACAAGTAAAAGTAAATCCTCAGACTTCCGGCCTGGGGAACTGGGAAGTGTTGCTGTCTCATAGGATGAGGTGTGATGGAAGAGGGGGAGGATGAGGTCGGGTTTGGGGATGGGAGAAATCCAGGAGTTCAGCTGTGGAAATATAGCACTGAGAGGCCTGTGAGACATCTAGTGATGATATGAGATACACAAATCCAAAGGGTGGGAAGTGGTCCGATACATAAATAGCAATTTGAGAGTATTTGCAGCTAGGTGGCACGAAAGCCATGGGGATGAACAAAACCACCTAGGAGGAGGTGCCCATGGAAAGGGGCACAGGAAGAAGAAGCCCAGCATTTAGGACCAGGGCAAAGAGGCTGAGGAGTAAGAGAAGCCAAGTGTGGCTGCTGCCATCAAAGCACCCTGGTGAGAATGTTCCCCAAATAATGACGTGAATCATTTTGTCATTTATAGGATAAGAAAAGGAAAACATTGTCTTGGGGGATTGATTGGGCAGAGAGGGAAAATGAATGGTATTAGGGAGATCAGGGAAAACTAGAGATGAGGCTCCTGTAACAGTGAGAAAGGTCGTGACCCACAGCCCACGGGCACGGAAGACCTGCGGGGGAAGAAGGAGCGACTCATCCCACACCACAAAGGAAGAGGAAGAGGAGAGCAGCTCAGCCAGGTTCCTGAGTTGGTAGAGGGGCGGCAGGGGGCCGTCTGATGCCTTTTGTTTTCTTAACAAATTATGGGGCATGCAGAGATGAGCTGGGTGATGGGTTCGAATAGAAAAAAGAAAGGCTGAAATAATTAGTGCCCAGAGTGGGAGAATGAGCTTATTAGAGAAAAACCAGTAGGATTTCTTAGAATTTCCGAGTGAGAATTTCAGTTCTTAATTGTGAATTTCCAATGGCAATATTATGCTGTTTGGTCTTGTTTTTAAACATCCTACAACGGTGCTCACCTCCACAGATAAAGGCATGAAGAAGAATGCATTTGGATCTAATCAGGACTGGTGTTTTGACAGGCAAATGGAAGGGAAAATAAGCATGCAAGACAGATGAAGGTATCTATGAGGGAGAAGGTATTTTGAAGAGATGCAGTAGAGTGGATCATTGTTCCCGCATAGTCACTCTGCTTTCTCATGGGAAAGTTATATACAGATGCCCCGGCGTCAGATTAGCAGTGACTCCCGTGGGCAGAGCACGTGTCCTTGCCCAAATGGCATCAAGCTTGTCTGTGTGGCTTGCACTGGCCAAGGGCACGTGAGTGGACCTGACATGTGTGACATCAAGCAACAGTTTTAAGGGTCATGGTGCTTTCTAACTAACTCGCTTGCTTTTCTACTCTTCTGGGAACAATTGAGGCTCTCCCCACCCTGCTTGTGATCCTTTCAGCCAGGCGATCAGGTTTCCCTTCTTGAATCCTACAGGTGCTGATAAGCCAAGCTATGGTTGGGCAAAAGCTGTTTGGGGCAAAAAACCTGAACCCCCTCATCTTCTTTGAGCCTGTTCTCATTTCAACTTTGTCCCTACTTACGCAGACCTTTACATTCTATTACGCTGCCCCACGCAGTCCTTCGCGCTTTGGATGCGATGTTGGCAGCTGGTACTCTTGCTCCTTAGTCCTTGTTCCAGTTAATCCCATGTGGACTTCTCTGGGGATTCTCCTGTGCCTCCTCCCCTCCCGTCCTGTCCAGCTCCTCCTGCACTGTGTGTCCCACAAGTTCCAACATGGATCAGATTTGCACAGTTCCTGTTTTGAAGATAGGCATTCATTATGAAAAATGCATAGTAGTAGGTGTGCCTCCTCCTCACTCCAACTTGAAATAGAAGATGATACTGATGGCTCAAGAGGAGGTCATTCCAATCTGGAGAAGCTGAGTTCTAAGGAGCTCTAGCAGTCAAGAAAGGAACGTATGTCAATCAATTCGAGTGACTTCTGCTAAAAAACATATCACAGACTTTCCTTGAAAATCTAAGCACAATGCCTTCTTAATGCTTTCCTTGCACTCAAGACATTTGGGCTGTATCATTGTACCTATAGCTTGGGAATATAAGGATGACTTTGAAGTACATTGAATATAAAGCTAAAATATTTTCTGAGATATAGCAGTTGTTATGGACTGTATTGCATCCTTTCCAAAATGCATATGTTGAAACCCTGACTCCCAATGTGATAGTGTTTGCAGATGGGGCCTTTGGGAAATAATTAGACTTACATGAGGTTGTGAGGGCTGGGCCATGGCCTGATGGGTCTGGTGCCCTTATAAGAAGAAACACCAGAGTGCTCTCTCTCTCTCTGTCTCTGTCTCTCTCTCTCTCCATGCACAAAAGATGTCAGGAGAAGGTGGCCACCTACAAGCCAACAGATGGGGCCTCACAGAGAACCAAATTGGCAGGCAACTTGATCTTGAACTTCCCAGTCTCTGGAACTTTGAGAATTAAATTTCTGTTGTTTAAGCCACCAACTTCCTATTGTATTTTGCTATGGCAGCCCAAGTAAACTGACATAGAGGCAAAAAAGGACATCTCCTATGATAAATCTGACTCTAGAAATATGTGAAAATAGAAACCCTGGTTACTCTTTTGCTTCAGAATATATGCTGTTTATGAAAGAGTGTACCTATGCTCAGTCATATTTTACTGCATTCATTCATCACCTGTCCTTAATGAAAAAGAAATTTAAGTAAGTGAATGGCAAGATAGACCAAATTATTCTCTAGAGCTCTGGAGGGTGTTTCATGCTGTCTAGATGGTTTATAAATGCCTGAACATTTGTATACAAATTGAGAAAACATGCAAATCAGTAATCTGGGACTGAAAAGACACAGAAATGATCTTGGAAATTGCATTTAAGAAAAAAAAATTACAGTATCATGTTGGTAGACACAAAAGAACTTTGATGAAAGCAGCTGTTATATTGTTAATTTAACATAAAGATGGAGCTGATGATTCAAAAATGATCAACTAGTTTGCAGATATTCTGCACTCTGAATAGCATAGGCTGCGCAGCATTCGGCCCCAGCCATGGGTATAATTTGGGGTTGCATTCTATCTGCATTAGCAGAACTGTTAATAAATCACACGAGCAAGAAATGAGGAATTGAAAATCTCCAGGTGTTTGATAATGCCTCAAATATCTTCACCACATGTTCCACAGAAGTCATGTGAGTTCATAAACATTACTTGGTGATTTCTCGGTGTATTGCTCTGGTTTCAGCCTAGTTAATTCTGTAGAATTAATTCAAATACAAGGTTAGGACCATTGTGATGATTCCTTCTGCCTAATCCTCAGGCTTCTCTTGAACCCTTTGCATAACCAAGTACCTCTTCCCACTGGTCAACTCATGGTTCCTTTCTCTAATACTTCTTTTTCTTTATCAAATATAGACTTGTTCTCCCTCCTTCCCTCCCTCCCTTCCCCCTCTCCTCCCTTCCTTCCCACCCACCACTACACACAAAAAGATTGTAGCTGCAAATAGAATGTTAAAGGAGCTAGTTAGAAAAGATGTGCTTGTGTAGTCTCTAGGCTTGGTGGAGAAGTTATTATGCAAAGGACCATATTTAGTGTTATTATTCAGAAAGTGTGAGCTGAAGTCTGTGATTAGATCACAAACCCAAGCCTTAGCATCACCTGGTAACTGATTGATCGGACATAAGAAATGAAAGAATCTGTCAGAACCCATCTTAAAAAGCAGGTACTGTTCTCTATGAGAGAGCTGCAAGACAGAGAATATGGCAACATTTGAGATTCATGTCTCGAATTCCTAGGGCCTTTGACCTGGTGTCTTGTGCTTCCTAATAGCCTAGGACGAAAACATTAAAAAAAGCGTAGGTGAGCTGATCGTCACACCCATGTGGTCTGGGCATTAGGACAACGCCCTTTCATCTAACCCGACATCATGTTGACGGCTCAATCCTTCTTTTCTTTCTCCAATCAATTTCTAAATAGAGGTAATCCAACCCTGTTCTATAAATATGTTTTCTGGATGGGTTTTATTCAATATTTTGCAAAAGATCAGGGGAAGGAATCATCCTTGATACTTCACAAAAATTATGAAGACACTTGCACCAACACTCTTGACAAGACGGCCTGTACACAGGGCCTTCCGCCCAACAAGGAGACATTGCTGTGATATCAACACAGGGCTCTCCCGACCTCTGTACAGAGTGGACGACTGTCCAGTGCTTTAGCTTCCACCTGTCCACAGATGTTCCCACCGAAATGCAGATCCGGGCTTAAACCTTTCCTCTTAGAAATCAGAATGCTGAGAGTTACAATATAACCCTCTGAATTACCTCGACGTGGAAGGTGGAACCCCCTCACCCCATCCCACTGGCATAGTTTTTGGTACAGAACACATTGGCATACCTCTGTCAGCATTCCCGCATGTATCTGATTCCACTCGCTATTTTCCTGGTGGCATTAGGCTTACGGATAACAAGTAAAAAGAGAACCTATGGTGACTCTGAGAACATCTCATCAGGCAGAGAGATGATTAGGGAGAAGTTTTCAGGGGCCCAGGATTCAGTAGCAAACTTTCTAAGAGCAAAATCCAAGCTCCATCATCGATTAGTCGTGTAGCATTATCTTCCAAGCCTCAGTGTCTTCATTTGTATAATGAGGACAATGGTCTCTACATTACAAAGTGGTTGTGAGAATGAGACAAAACATGTCAAGTACTTATTGCAAAATACACACTCCCAAGTATTAGCGATGATATCTATATATATTAGGGAAAGGTATAAAATCCAGTATTTAGATCCTTCCAAACAAATGCAAGAACAAGTTCATGGTAACCTATCTAAGAAGAGCTATTGAAAACAGTCATTTTGATTTAGCACAGTGATGTGACTCTAAAAGCAGTCACAAATGTGTTGGGAATATTTCTTGCATTAATAGAAGAGTTGTATTAAAACAATAGCAATGATCGTTCTATTTATTTTAGCTAAACAGATCGTCTCAGATTACTGGATCCAATTTTGAATTGTACTTACTAAGATATATTTAACAGATATAGGAGAATGCTTAGAGAAGAGAAACCAGAATAATTAAATTTAAAAGAAAGAGATGAAGAAATTTGAAGTAAGACTAGGCTGTATGAAAATAGCTAGAAGCACAACATAATTATCTGCAAATATTTGTTAGACTGACATGAGACGTGTTTAGAAAGACTCTGAAGGGCTTTATAAAGTGGACGATCTGATAGGAGCTAAAACGAACAGAAAGGATCTCAAAATATTGCATTTCTAGTATTTGGAAATGCTCAAGATAATACAGACTGCCTTTCAAGGTACGAAACCTGTTCATGGTCATCCTATTCCACAAAGATGTGTTAGATGCAGGCTCTGATTGTGGCACTGAGGCAGGTGCTGTGATGCTTCAAGGAATCCGCAAGATCCTCTTTCCATCATTAGCTGGTTTACAGTCTAGCAGCCAAAACGGTTACTGTAAACTACAGAATGTGTTACATGATGTCAGTGAGGTAGAAAGAAAGTGCTACAGGAATGGGAAAGAAAACGTTTCTTCTGTGTTCATCAAAATGGCACCTTTATCTCCCTTTTCTCCAAAAGGAAAGTCTCTGAAATTTAGATAAGAATAAAACATTGTATTTGGGATAGAAAGACATAAATGCTGAAGTCACCTTTAACAGTAAGACTCAACAATTAGCAAGAGTGGAAGGAAGAGAAGTATTTTTCAACCCGCATTGTTCTCTCTGCCTTCTCAAGGAATGCCTTTAAAAGGATGTAATTAGGGGTAATGAGGTGCAAAATTTCATGTACAAAAAATGATCTTGTTAAGGGCAGTTTAGACAGCGCAGCTTAAAAAATGAATTTTAACTCTCTATTAACACTATGCCAATATTATATATCCTTGACTTTTCTTTATACCCAACTTCAGTGGAGTTTTAAGAAAATTAGGAATTTAAATGAATCTGGCATACAAATCTCCCTTTGATCACAATTATTTTATTTTATTTTTCATTTAAGAAGCAGCCAGATCTTATCACAATCTTGAATAATACAGTGCCTTTTCTTCAACAGTCATTTTTGTTCAACACTCTTACCTGTATGTACCACGTTCAGGAGCCTGGACAAAGTGCCAGCACAGAGATGCTTTCTCCCCAGCCTCCCTCATGGAGGCAGGCAGCCTCAGCGAATCTCCAGAGGTGATTCTCTCTGTTAGCCTAACTCTCCATAGCAAAGGGCAGAATATTCCGTTGAGGGGGCTGCCCCCACCTGCCCGGCATTAATGGCCCCAGGATCCCCTTTTCAAAACGTACTTCTCAACTCTAATCTCACAGCTCTGGCCAATGGAAAACTAAATATTTCAGCATTTAAGGTCAAAATTCATAGCGTGCTTATGTCTTTTAGGCATTATAGGGAAGCAGGCAACATAATAACACAATATTGTAAGCCTGGGAAAGTGGCGAATGTTTCCAAAATATCTTTTAAAATCTCATTTTAAGTTTGGTCTCTATTGTGCCAAATCCAATAAAACCCCAAGACGATCCTTATTTTGACGTTCACTTCAATGCACATTTTATTGAACATTGCAATGTGGCAGGGTTTTCTGTGCACTAGAATAACTCCCACGCGTGCTTTCGGTCTGCAGGAGAAACTGATCAGGAGCTAATGGTTTCTCTACAGCATGGTAAGCTGTGGCAGGTACCCTAGACTGACGTATCAGACTACCTGATGGACACCTAAATCCCATGGAACGTGCAAGGCAAAGTTTTCTGATACACATTACTAATTTTTGGAAAAAACTAAGAGTTAGTGAGATTTAAAAAGGAAAAAATCCAGGTGAAAGGCAACACTACAACTCCATTATTCCACCATCGGCCTAGCAATGTCTAATTCAGAGCGTGCATTTGCAAAAGTCATTGTTTACTAGGATCTGAGTCCCACCACTGTCTGTTAGACTCGTCCAAGGGAACAAAATCTCTCTAGCTTTATCACCTGGTCACACCCAGAGGACAAATCCACTCAGACTCCGTCAAGAATAGACCAGGCACCGAGAATTGCGTAACAATGGCGAGTTTCACTACACAGGTGCAGTCTAATTTTTGATTTCCTACTTTGGCTCATGAAATAACATATAGAACAGCCAAAATGTAAGAAAGGTATTTTACATTTATAATGTTTCTTTATTGACAGAGTAAATTATGTTTGGAAATGCTGGGAGAAGTGAGATTGTAAAGAGCATTGTGGAATACCCCATTTGAACTTTGTTTCAAAAGCTACAGGGCGCCGATGAGGGGTGTTAAGACTATGAATAACATCACAGTGCTATTAAAAATAATATTAAATATCAAAAGTATTATTGGAGTATGTGCTTCCATGTTCGGTTCAGAAAGAATGATCAGCAGAGTCATGCACAGCGACCGGGGCCAACACGATGTGATTCCTTTTCTCTTCCCTGAAATTCCTTCACCGGTTTCAACGGATCCTATGCTTCGGGGGAATGTCTAGGTAGAGTGTGTCATTTTTATTTTGTTAACAATGGAAATGTAGAGGGTAAAAATATGATTCCCTCTGTGCAGCTAATCTGTAAGTGTGATGCTGGTAGCTAAGACCCGGGAGAGGAGGGATGATTATGTCACATAAGAACTAAGGTAGGACAGGCATCAGCGACATCACTTTGATACCAGGAAGGTCACGCCCCGTCGTTTTCCCCACCGGCTCCCCCTGCAGGGCAGCGTGAGAATAACAGCTGTTTACACCTGGGCTTACCTGCCCTGGCTGTCGGCTTTTCACTAATTCAAACAATACTGACAGGTACAGGTGTATAGTAATACATGTCTATCCTGAAAAGGGGCGAAGTTGACAGCTAGCCCACTGGCTGTGCCCACTGCTTGCTGAGATGTGCCTGGCACAACTGTTTTCTGAGGACCTACGGAGCTGAAGTAGAATGTGAGATGATAATGATTTTCTATTCCAGGGAGCGATTCTCATACTAGATGTGAATCCTAGGAATACAAGTCACACATCCAGTATGGAGGGGCGTGGGACCCATTAGCATTCGAGACAAGCAGGAGAAACCTACTGTGGCTTCAAATTTAATGTGGCTTAACTTTATCTGGCTTCAAAGAAAACATCTGCTACATTTCGACTGTGTGGCATTTCGCAAGTTACTTAACCTCTCTGAGGCTCAATCTTCTGATTTGTGAAAAACTTCCTGCAGAAAAACCTTGATAAAACTTTGTGCTCAAAGGATTGATTTAAGGTCATAATAAAATAACGGGCTTAAAAAAACTATCATAAAATCTGGAACATTCCAGGTGCTCAATAAATTTGTTTCTGTCCATTTTCTTTACCCTTCTTCTTCCACTAGAACCAGGAACAGAGAAAGTCCAGCGTATTGGCCTTCAGAATCTATGTCGTGTAGGTTTTCTGGGGGTGGGGGGAGCACAGGAGAATGGGCCGGTCCATTTGCTTGTTCCCAGAGAGATGGGTGAAATCTAAAGTTTATTTCAATTATTTGCTTCCCCAGAAAATGACATTTAAAAATCAGAACAAATGTATGGCTTTCCATTCACAGACAACCAAGCAGAAAATATCCAGTTCTCATCTTTGGAGAAAAGTAAGTAGATCCACAATACCACCGAGTGGGCTGGGCAACAAGGAATCTTTTTCCGATTACCCATCAACCCAATACAAGCAGGGTCATTGATCTTCAAAATGCTTCCATATGTGGGGGAATTGCTAAATTGCTGAGGTTGCCAACGAAAAACTCAACAGAATTAGTCCATGGGTATACTTCATCATTTTAAAGAAATCTTTCTTTCTTTCTTTCTTTCTTTCTTTCTTTCTTTCTTTCTTTCTTTCTTTCTTTCTTTCTTCCAAGGTTTTGTTTAAAAGGTTCTTTTATTTATAATTTTGATTAATTGATTAACATTAACTTGTATATATCATGCATTGACCACTAAACTTTGGGCCTGGGTGCCTGGTACCATCTGTTTACTTGCCACTTTTAACTACATAAATTGTTCAGTTTAGTGTTTGTTTCCTATCTTACATTGATTTAATGCAAGATAAACCTATAAACCCCTCTTTTTAAGATGGCTAGACACATATAAACACATGTCATTTGCATTTTTGGCTGAATTTTTTTGGTCACATGCAGTATCTTTACTCTCTGGATGTGTAGAGGAAGAAAGTAGGAACATTTTTTTCAATACAATGTTTTATTCATCAGTACTTGTTTTTAAATTGCTTTTGTTCAATGAAAATAAAAATCAGTAAAAGGAAAAGCCAAATATCTATAGAACTCAAAGCTTGTTAAGTATACAAAGACCACAGACCTTATAAAAGTGCCCAAATCTTCTAGATACACACATTTCGAAGACCCCAGGCCCCTGTACTTAACTTACTACCCACTTCTTTCATTATTTCTTCTTGCAATCCTTCAGACTTGCTTCCGTGAGAACATCGGATAGATCACAGTTCTTTTCCATTGCATACTCTGTATTTTCTTTTCATATAAACTTCCAGAAATGCAAAAATTCTAGTGCTAAATTCAGCGAACTTGAAGTTTGAAGTTAGTAGGTCTAGTAAGTGAGACATTATTTGATAATTAACATAGTATCAATAATCTTAGGTTAATAACCCTTGCTTGAATCTTGTTCTAAATTTTCCTCCTTAATAATCTTCCCTCAAACAAGGATGTGTCCAAGTGAGCGATATTGTCTTTTACTGTGGGATTTCTTTTGGTTTTTATTTTTGATATTCTAGGCTAGACCCACATTGGTTCTTCAGGTTGGCTGCCCATTAGAATTATCAAGGATTCCAATGCATAGTTAAGTTTGAGGAACATTTATCCAGAGAAAGGAGCTTAGAAGTTGGAAATAACCTAGAAAAACCCTCTAAATATTGGTAGTGGTCATGCCTTCAGTGGGTGAATCCCAAACATGAAGACTGGGCTATTTCTTTAAGAGAACTTTCCCTCTGTTTTTGTGGTTTCCCAAAGGGCTCCACTTTGAAACCTACCCATAAGAATCTGTTTGGCTCGTGGAGGTGAATCCACATTCTCTGAGTCCCGAGATATCATCAGTCCCCAAGAAAGCGGGCTGACAGTGGCAGCGAGAAAACCAGCGGCGGGCAGAGTGGGGAACGAGCCCTTGTCCCGGCTCTCCTCTCCTTGGGACGGGGGGACGTTCACCTGGACACCGAGACTTTCTGAAAAACTAGAAGGCGGATGGACATGCTGCCTCACTGAGGACCAATTACGTAAGATAAGATAAAATTTTTAAAAAATTTAATTATGCAAATATTGATAAAATCACGCTGACGGGCTGTCTTCCAGGCCCAGGGACTCCGGGCTGGAGCTGTTCCTGCACCTGCCGCCAGGTGGCGCCCGGCTCTGCCCGCGCCGCGCTCCCGGGGTCCCCAGGGAGACAGCTGCCCGGGAAGCCGGGGGTCACTAACACTCAAGGGCTAGAAACCCCAACAGCAAAGCGGAAATTCAACCACTTTTCAAAGCAGAGCTCCCACTTAGAAAAGCAGATCTGAGCATTTCACTTCAGGGCTTTGCATGTTTTGGGAGAAACAGTTTCAGTGGGACAGTAGAGGCTCAACGCCAGGGGTTGAGCTCGGCTGCAGGATGGTGTTATAGTTAAAGGAACAAAGCCCAAACTGACTAGTTCTAACTTCATGTAAAATAACAACAATAATAATTAATTAATTAGATCCCGGCTTTTAATCTAACTGTAAATTTTCACGGAAGAAGAGGTTGAATCTTCATTGTTCACAGGTTTTCTCCAACTGTCACGGAGTGATCAGTACATAACAGAAGTTTGATAAATATTTGTGCTGGAAAGAAAATAGCCCCAAAATACTGCCAAAGGGTAAAGGATGACAGTGACATAATTTGTGTTGCCTTGGTTTGGCCTGGGATGTAATGAAAAGAGACCTAAGTTTGACCTAAGTTACATCTGGGCTCAAGTATCTACTTAGCCACTTACTAATATCTAGACCTTGGGCTAAGTGGCTGTATGGTTGATGGCTGAGCTTTAGAATGAGGGCTAGTATGTGTGATAAAGCTGGTATCTCAGAGTTGTGGCAATGATTAAAGAAAACGAAAAGTGAAATACATGACAGGTAGTAAATGCTCAAAACCCATTAGGTCTCTCCCCTCCAAAATTTCAGCGTGAGAAAAGCATCCTCTGGTGCTAAGCCACCAACTCCGACTTTGAGAACAAAGCCATGCAAAATTATTCTGTGACCTGAAAATAAATTTCCAGATTGTGGAAATCACTGGAACATATGCTACGGTCATCTGGCACACTCTGGTTCTACCGTGTGCGAGCGAGCTCCCTTTTAAGTACCTCCGAGAAGTTGGCTTCACATGCATTTCAAAGTAAGTGTCCTGTGAACACGGTAGTGTTAGGCCATTCTGGGAGAAATCGTGACGCCCCCAGCAATTTACTGCGTTAACTTGAATATCTATGACATAAAGCCTCCTTTAATCATAAAGTCAGAGCAAAATGATTGGACCTGTCAATAGTATGAATGTTGAGAGTCTGCTATGAATAAAATATACCTTTGATAGTTTCCATCTAATATGATATTACATTCAAGAATTAAGAGACTCCTAAATAATTTTATCATTTTGCGAATAGAAGTGATCACTATTAACAGTGCATTGCTATTTATTAGCATTGAGGTCCACCACAATTCTATTATGTAAGTAATATAACAGGTTGTCTGACTACATATTGAATACTTGGGGTATTTATTACTAATAACTGGGCATATATGACTTGATGCTCAGTGAGAAATAAAGACAAATGAGGATCTTAGCCTAATGAATGCTTTACAGATGGGAGATATCCAGGCTATGTCAATACTGGATTTTGTTTTTCCAGGACAGAAGTAGGAGACAAAGCTTCACTTGTGCAAAAGTCATCACCAGGTCTGGAAATACATGGCAGCACTACTAAGCACTACATGTTGGAAATGTGTTTCAGAATTACATCTGGCACATAGTGCATGCTCAAACAATATACATTAAACAGATAAGTGAATCTAATAAATGGATTAAATACCTATTATGTGTGCAGGTCATAGTGAATTCAAAATGTCAAAATCTGCATCCAGTGTCTTATGATCCGGGCAGCATAGATGCCTACATGTCAAATAATCCGGATTGAAGGACGGCTGGGGTGAGAACCCCACCCTTCAGCAGATGCCTTTGGTGCCAGGTGTTCTTCCTTTGGTCCCTTTGCTCCCGCTACACAATTCTCAACTTTGACCTGCTTTGGACTGTTTGGTTGGATTATTTGTTCATTCTTTTATTCATTTCTTTATTTGTTTTTTAAATAAATACTACGCATCTATTTTATACCAGATAAAGTGTAAGGCACAAAATGCCCATTTCCTCTGGTCTCATTCAGTTTCTGTTTCCTGTGCCCAACACCCTCAGTCTGAAAGTTGCCCTCATCTCCTACAGGGGTCTGGGGATGGTCCCCAGCTCCTACCTTGGTGTCCTAGCTCAGATTGCCTAGAGATCAGAGTCTGGGGAGAGGCAGCACAGTGTTAGGGAGCAAGCATGAGGAAGGAGAGTGTGCATCAGGGGAGGAGAGGAAGTCAGGCTGGGGGTGCCATGGAGCTGGGAGCCACCTCATGCAGACTGGCTGCTGGGGCATGGGACACTGAGGCTCTGGATCTGCTCTCAGGACCATACGTGTGCAGAGAGAAAGGAGGGAGAGTTTATCCATCTGGTGTCCACATCCCCCAGTTCCTGGGTCGTGAACTCATAGGTGCCTAGCAAGGCTCTTTTGGTGTGCCATGCTGCAGCATCAAGAAGGAAGCTGTAGGCAGGAGGTGAAAGGCTACTGTGTCCAGGAGGCAGGACGCCATCAGGGACATTCACACAAGCCCTGTGATGGACCCAGAGCAGCAACTGCTTTAGACTAATCACGACGATGGGACCTCAGCCGTCAGAACATGCTGCAAGGGCTGCTCCAGCCAGGTGCCACGTGGCGGATGAAAAGTGCTGGCCATTCTACGTCGGACTGCAGCCCAGTCTGGCTCTCCTGCCCTGTCACCACCCCCCACCAACCAGGTTAGCACATAAACTCTGAGGAGCGCTTCAAGCTTTGTTTCTGTCTTCAGCGCAGTCTCTGTCATGCAATTCACAATGTGAGGCCGTGTATAAACCAATAAAGACGCCAAGACAATCTGTCATAAGTGCTAACCGACTGGTGCAGAAGTCAGAGTGTCTTTGACAGGCTCTAAGAGCTCATCAGAGGGATGGAGAGAGACACCAACCAGGTGACTCCTGCCCTGGAATCCCAGGAGGCAGAGGACAAGCTGGGCTCCCCACGTGTATTTTTCTACCACTTGTGGTTTTTTTCAAAATATGAATTTCTGATGGTTTAATACCTAAATATGATTTAGTTTATTTCAGCGTGTATAACCAACACCAGAAAAGCACAACCTGTACCCTTTAAAATGATTTTATTCTTCATGCTATGTTAGGTAAACATTTAAGGCAAGCTCATTCCAAAATACAGGAAGCTTCTTGGGCATCCTTGAAGAAAGGAACAGACCAGTGTCCTTTCGCTGTGACCACACAGCTTTGTCAGCGACACCAGGCTGTTGTCAGTGCATTCCATCCCAGCTCCCCGTGACGTCACATCAGGTCACCTGCCAAACACCCCAGCCACACAGGGTGGGCTCACAGCTCCAATCTGGGCCCAGTGCCATGGGATCCGGGATTCAGGAATATGCTGGGAGCACAGAGATCAGCAACCAGAGTGAGACCCCCGGATGGAGAGAGTGCACTTAGCTGTCGGGTAGACAAAACAGGGGGAGGGTAAAAAACACAAACAGCGCTGGATCAGAAATCTTGCTGATCACTAACCATATTGCATTCAGGCTTTTATTTGTCATCAATAAGGTCAATTGAATTAATTAGAAAAGTGTATTAAATGTTTCTGAAATGTTAGCACTGGGTGGGGAGTGGGACAGGGAACGTGAGAGTCTCCACAGCAAATTCCTGAAATTTGCATTATGGTTCTGCAAAGAATCCCTCCAATATCAGCGTTAGATGATTTTCAGTCTGATGAATGGGGAACAGAGATAATGGTAAGTGCCCAAGGGAGTTATATAAATGCTTTTTATTCAGATTGCCTAAAAATAGTACTATTCATTGCTTTTTTTTGTCTCAAATTATTAGAGTACTGTAAGTTCATTCTTTAAAAATTGTAAAATAATAGGAAATTATAAAGACAATACAAATGACCTACAATCCCACCACCGCATAAGTATCCATTTATTTCTATCCATCTGATCATGTGTGCATAAAACCATGCTACATACACGATTTTATATCTTACCAGTTTCACTCAAAGTTATATCATTAGCATTTTCTTATTCAAATAAACATTGTTTGAAAACCTCATTTTAATGGCATTTACATATTATTTTATTGAGTGGTAATGTATCGATCATCGATTGTGTGTGTGTATGTGTGTGTGATTTTTCTACAAACTGGAAATTCTTGATCAATGGGTCAAGACATGAGTCTTGTTTTTGGAGGAAAATCTGATCAAAATAAGAAGAGACATCAGGACCCCCATTAGGCTGAAATTCACAGCAAGATGCCTCCTCTCCCAGGATGAGCCTGGACAACTCCTACAAGTGGGAGCAGCACCAAGCAGAAGCCAGGTACAAGTGGGTGGGCACAGGGTGTAGGGGGACGGCAAGAGTGGAGCCATCCAAGGCAACACCAGCCCTGCAGTCTCCCCCGGACTCCATGTCATGGGGGGGGGCTGGCAAAGGCTGCTCAGTGGGCTGCACAGGAGACAGTGGCAGGGAGGGGTCTCCAGAGATGGGGCCAGGCGAGGGTTCATTCTAAGACCATAGTAGGGAGGAAGAGACGCTCATCTTCATCCTTCTTGACTAATCAGCTCTGAAAATAAACACAAGCAAAGGCTGAGCTAGCCCTGACTCTGTGCCAGGGGCTGTTCCCAGCCACTTTACATACACTAACTCACATAACCCTCCTGGCAAGCCCCTTAAGTGGGTGGTGCTGTTGTCCCCAAGTTACAGCTGGAGAAACCGAGTCACGGAGAAGTCGAGTGCTTTGCTGGAGGTCACAACACAAGTACTGAGGGAGGTGGGATGAGTCAGTGGTGTGACCCCAAGGCTTTCCTCCCTGCCACCCCATGCACAGGGTGTGGCCCTGACCGTGCCTGCAGGAGGAGAATCGTGGGCCTGGGGCAGGGAGATGTGGCAGAAAGAAGAATCGGAGGAAGAAGAGATGAGTCTGAAGCAGATGAGGGGGAGGAACACCTTTGAAAACAAAAGCTAAAAATACCATCCCTGTAATAAGGTGCAGAAATTTCATTCCAGCTCCGGCGTGGGCTTGTGTAAGTGTGCGTATGTGCGGGAAGGGGCTGGGAAAGGAAGAGGTCCCCGCCTGTCTCGCTGTACCCCGCGCATATGGAGCATAACCCCGAGAATGGAGGGCAAAGGCCGTTTCCAGCTCTGCCCTTCTAGCCCCCTGCGTTTTCTCGGGGCTTCCCCACCCAGCACTTCATCTGTGTGCCTCACATGGCAGCAGAAAGGCGTGGCTCGTGTCTTGCACCTTCTCAACCACAGAAGCCGGGCTCCACTGGGCCGTGGCCACAAGGCTCCAGGATGGCGTACAGCTGCCTAGACAGGCACTGGCCGAGGGACTGGGCGCTGCCCTCCATAGGACATCCTCCTCCGCTTCTTCTCACCTGCTGTGGTCAAGGATGAGAAGGACCCAAGAAAGAATACAACAAAAGCAGAAAGCTCTCCAGACCTCAAGCAAATCTCGAGCACCTCTTGTGTAAGGCACTATCGAAGGGGTGACCCTTCTCAGATACTCGGAAGGGTGGTCAAGATGCCCACGTTTCCTGACTTACAGAACGCCGCCTTCATAGAGCAAGTGCCTTGCTTTGCTTTTTTAGCATGGTCAATACACTGGCTTTAGTTATAGATGCTTTTTTGAAATTCAGCAGAAAATATTGGCTGCTCCCAGGAGCCAGACAATTCTCCGCCACAGCTATTGTAGAAGCACTTCTCTTATATAATTTTCTGCATGGAGGTATCAAATGATTATACCCACCCTAATCCAGGTCCCCACCTGTGTCTGTGCCAGTCTGTTAGGACAGTCCTCTGCTTCTGGAGTTATTATTATTATATATCACTAATTATATCATCAGCATGTCTCCAAATTAACGGTGCCTGGAAGTGTCTAGAGATTTATGATCAGTTTCCATTTAGCTTTCAAGAAATGAGATTCCTAACCACTCACGGCCAAGTGCAACAGTCAACTAAAGCACATCCCCTGAAATAATGCGATAATGCATCAGTAACTTTCACATTAGCAACACTTCCATCTCTAAACCCTAACTTTAAGAGAAAATAACAGTCCTATGGAAATCAGCAAACTAATCCAGGAAGACTTCATTATTACTGAATTATGGAAGAATATGTGAAACACAAATCAAAAACCAAAACCTTTTAGATCCCTGATGGTGATGATGATGCAGACAACAATGATATTTTTCATGCTCCAACCATAAAAAGTTGCCTGGGCTCTCAGAAAAATGTGTCCCTGTTTTCAACCTTTGGAACAATGTATATTCTTCCATTTGCCTAAATTCTATTCTCACCATTGAAGGATATGTTGAAAAATTATCTTCTCTATGAAGCTCTCTCTCTCTCTCTCTCTCTCTCTCTCTCTCTCTCTCTCTCTCTCTCTCTCTCTCCCGGGCCATTATCATTGATTCCTCCTCCCTCTGGGATTCCATTAAGGAACCATTATTTTTTAATGGCTAAATTAATTGCTCAGGTCATACTCAACAAAATTTGCTTTTATCAGTTATATCAGACTTTAATCATTTACCACATGTGCAGTCACTTAAGGGCTTCATACACATGCTAAATCTTATGGAAGTCAACAAAAATGTTGAGTACCTCTATTGGGTACCCATAATAGAGTGATAGGCCCTATATAAGAACTATTTAAGTGATTGATCATTT